>JAPEVF010000754.1:0-21860 GCA_029747585.1 Pleurotus djamor
ATCTTGTTCGCGTGCATCTTTTAGACTACCGGGATATGCCCAAGGAATGGGAGGCTTCATTCGATGCAGTGATCAGCATTGGTGTCACCGAGCACAGTGAGCCTTCCTCTGCGTCGTCATACTGTCCCAATGAATAGATTACTGAACCACCATACAGTTGGGGCCGAGTTTCTTGATACTTGGTTCCGCCAAATCTCATGGGCAATGAAACCAGAGAACTCCTTTAAGGTCTTTACGATGACGACCGTTCCAGATACGCGGTGGGATCAGTTTAAGAAGTGAGTTCCTTGCCCATACCTACGCGTCCTTCTAATCTCTAACCTATACTCCCTCGATGTTCTCAGTGAAGTCGATTTCTTCCGGAAATATATCTATCCGTGAGGCTCCTCTAGCTGAAACCGTCTCATTCTCCTTAACATTTCACAGTGGCGCCATGTTGGGTTCCGTCAAAACTCTAGTCAACTCCATCACAGCAGCTGGCCTCAATATAGAATCCATAGATGACATTAGCCCTCGTACGCCCCTGCCCACGATTGGCTAGTTCTCTTTTTTGACCCCATTGATTCCCCAGATTACACACGGACTGCCCGAGAGTGGGGTTATCGCTTCGAAAGAAATTGGGAGTCCCATATCAAGCCTGCCTTCAAGAAACATGATGCAAGTCTGACAGAAGAAGCTTTAGAAATATTCAGACGAAAGTGGAGATGTAAGTGTACCACTTTCGCCGTCTTTCCTGATACTCAACATGTGTCTTTTAGACTACTTTGCATATTGCGAAGGCGGGTTCGCTCTCAGGTGTATCTACGACCATCTGTTTGTCACCACCAGAGAGGTGAGATCTCGCTCGCTCTTCAGCATAAAGCGGCCAACTCAAGTACTGATGTTTCACGTTCGTAGCAGTAACGTCCTGGGGTATTAGACATGACTGCATGCCGAAACATGTTCAGATGTTTCATCCCTTCCCAAGGGATCAAAGGTATCACACGACACGTCGCCATACCACACTATATTATATGTTGTAACAAGGGTTGCTAATGAGGGTATGGGGTCCGAGGTGTTGGTAAGAGGGAATAATATGATGATGTAGCACCCAACCGCAAGACTACATGGCCGACTTAAATTAATAAGTCTTTTTYCTTCTCATCGACCGACAATCCACCAGGACCCATGTTCACGAGGAGAATGAGACCACCCACGATGGATAGTGTCTGGAAGAAATCGTACCTGGGAAGTATCGTTAGCGTGAGATTGCAGAAACGAGACTAAAAGACTAACTTGAGGAAATCGCGCTGAGGGTGAGCGGAGTGTACGCTCCACCAGTTGTTGACAAAGACGTTGAAGACACTGAGGACAAGGACAAGGAAAGTAGCGGACCATCTTGCTTTGAAGCCGATGGCTACCATCACGCAGGCGACGAGACCAATCACTGAGACGAAGAGTCGAGCGATGTTCCATTCGCCTTGAATGATGAAACCAATGAACAAGAAAATGAGAAGGACTCGGCCGGCAAGCAGGAAGCTAGTGCAAGTAATTAGTGTCATTTACCAGGAAGTAATTGGCCAAACTTACTATTTCTTGCGGTCGGTCTCGCTGATGGAAGGAAGGCCGGCGAAGAGTTTCTTTCGGGTAACCATTGAGTCACTGAAGACCATGAGGAGACCACCAATGACGCTGAGATTTCGTAGGAAGAAGTTGAGGTCGAAGATGAGACCGTAACCGAAGCCCTGGATGATCACAACCGCCAAAAGACCCGCAACCGCGTACTCGCTAAAGCGCTTCAAGATGACCGCACTCGACCCCGTAATCATCGTCTAGTCGTCTGTTGGTCAAAAACAGTAAAGACAGCAGAAATTGTAGGCACTTACAATAACATTCAGAATCAAGAAAAGATGCGAAACTCCCCAAGGGAATTTCCTATGTCTAAGGCCAACGTCAGTTAGGGTTTCCGCTTTCCTTGTTGGTCCAGACTTACTGTTGCAAATACCAGATTTGGTCCCCCCACTGCGTCAGAATTCTGAGCGAGTCCTCCAAGAATGTCACCACGATAAGAAAGCGTCCAATTGCCGGCAAATGGGGCTTCAAAGGTTGGGAGTAAATCTCAATATTGTCCTCGACAGTCTTGCTGAAAGCCCTGATTTTTTCGAGCGGGTCGTCTGGGTTTGCAGCGCGGTAGCCCGTCGACGGCCTGTGACTGTTTGAGAGCCCATGGGGGTCCTGGGTGTATGAGTTTACGGACGGGCGGGCGATGTTAATCCTGGAGGACATGGTGGTGGAGGTTTAGGGATCGACTGAGACGTGTAACTTGGGTTTATATCCAAACTGCGACGTGGCTCATTCACCTCGTGGGAAAGTTGCAACTTGTGACATCTTGATGCCAGCGCTCTAAGTTCCTCGGTTTCCTGCTACTTTGGTCCCGCCAGCAAGACAAATTTRAGAAATGTTAACCTCATTTTACGCCCGAGTCGACGACACCAAAAATGTTGAGCTCAAGAGGAACGAGGATCGAGCGAAAGGATGGGAAGCTTCCACAACTCTAACAGACTGTTGGGGCCAAGTTGGGGCGGTTCAGATGAAACGAAAATGTCAAACCTCCAGTGTCAGAAATACATACTTGAACAAATGTCCCGCTCAAGTGTTTGATGCCTCC
This sequence comes from Pleurotus djamor, assembly GCA_029747585.1. Lineage (NCBI taxonomy): Eukaryota > Fungi > Basidiomycota > Agaricomycetes > Agaricales > Pleurotaceae > Pleurotus > Pleurotus djamor. Next base: position 2,648 of record JAPEVF010000754.1, read on the forward strand.
GTTCTGGGACGTCACAACGGCAACACAACAGATTTCTGTCCGGAAGTTTGAGCGGAGGGCTCGGTCATAATGAACCAATCACCTCAACGGAGCCTCCGATGATTTGATATCCACGCCCATGGCGTTCTCGCTTGGATCAATGGATAGTGCATTGTGCTTTGTACGCAAAGCTGAGTAAGGTCTCAGAAGTGAGGGATAGAAAAGAAAGGAGTGACGATAGCTGCGAGTATATCGAAATGTAAGGAATGACGACTTCGAATCACAATAAATAACGGTCGGTAAGTATGGTCATTTAGTCAAGCTTTTTCAAAGGCTCGGGATCTCTGATCATCTACAAAATGGAAGGACCAGCGTAAGCAACCGCATGAGTCCATTTTCGGGAGGGAAATACGCACAACTCGGATGGGGATTGGGCCTTCCTTCCAATCCTTGTCGTCTTCGGCCACAACGAGCTCTGCTACAGTCTTGAAGCCAAATGCCTCGTAAAGCTTCGTGTTGGCGATGTTGACCGACAGACACCATGCACTGAGCTTCCTTTCGTCCGCCTATGGAATCAAGAAAGACATGCCATCAGAGTCGAAGGGGAGATGTTGAACAAAAAAGCCACACTATTTTGGCTCCGGCTCGAATGATAGCGGATGCGTGTCCGCGACCTCGAACGGATGGAACAGCAGCGAGCAGATGGCAGTTAACCATCGCCTTGAGCTTCTCGTCTCCGAATTCTTTCAGGAGGACTTCTCGGACTCGTTTATGAATCACTTCAGYWCTCTGGTCAGAAATTCCGATTAGTCAAATACCACGGAAAAACGGGGTGGAAACGCCTGAAGATGGATAAGCTGTAGAACGACTGCCACTTTGTGGATGGATAGGCGTCATGCCAAACGCCAAACGGACAGAGTGAGCAAGATGATGATGACCAGAGCCTCCGTTGATAGCGGGTTCCCTATCTCGGCCAAGGAATAAGTGAGGGGAAGGCGCCCGCGAACTTGAGGCACTGAGTGTCCCGCTACCGCTCTGCGGGTCGCGTTCCATTTCTTTACCTAGACCGCTCGTTTGTAATGAAGTCGGAATAGGCAACGCGTGGTTGACGCTCCTGGGGCTACTTCCGCCGCTACTCGGTCCACTTGACAACTGCGGGGTAGGAAGGGCACCAGACCCTACCCCCAACGAGTTGGCAAATCCAAAACCAGTCGGGGGAGGCATCTCTCCGAAGGTGGCGACACCGCTCTTCCGCTTGACAGGGCGATGGGTGTCCCTGTAACCGCTACCGCTCGGGGGGCTCCCAAAGACACCGCTCGAAAACCGCGTTGGGCTACTCGGTTCTGCCTTTATCGGGATGTCTCTGCCCGATATGCTGATAGGACTGAGCGGTTGGTTCTTAGAGGTACTGCCCAGCGAAGGCGGAGGTAGAAGGATGGGCGAAGGAGCTCGAGAGGGATTTGCCGATTGTATGTTGAGCGTTCGCAGCGGACCTAAGAATGGACTAGTTGATGGTGTCACAAAGGCACTTGTTGAAGGGCCTGCATGGGGCGCCGTCGGAGAATGCATTGAAGATTGCCCATGGGTATACAGTCCACCATCTGCCCGAGGTTGATGATGAGAATGAGAGCTTGGACCCGGATGGCGTGACTTGGAGCTGGTATGCATTAGTGGAGACTCTGAGTCAGAACTGATAGGCGAAGGCGAATCATCATGCGTTTGCAAAAGGTTTTTATGATGACTGTCATGATGATGAGGGGGATGGTGGCGGTGCGAATTATGATGTATGAAGTATTCCGAATGTTCACCACTGCTGTGTGAGTGAGGGCGGTGATGATCATGATATGAGCGCAGGTCATCTGCATGAGATGGTAAGAATTTGTGAAACTGATGAGACGATGATGACGAACCAGGATGGCGCTTGTATGGCGCATACACTCCGTGATTTCTCGCGTGCGCAAGCGGATGGGTGGGACCTGTCGCTTGAGCCAAGTCGACGAGGTGCCCCGAGGAGTAGGATAGGCCCATTCCAGGACGCAGTCGACCGCCTTGTTCCCGCTCGCGAGGATTACTTGACACTGGTGTGAGAGGAGTCATATGCCAAGGCCCGCTGAGTCTCCGGTATGTTCTTGAATGCCTCATTTCTTCATCATCTCGAGAATCATCATCAACGGCCATCCTGGCGTTGGACTCTCTCTCATCTGACAATGCCAATAAGCCTCGAGGACCATGATAAGGGGTATTAACTGGGCTTGTAGTAGCACTCTTGGACGTACGGTGACCACGCGCAACGCGAGTACTCGTATAGCCAAATTGTTGCTGTAATTCGTACTCACGTTGGAGAGCGTCGACCTGACGAATTTCCATCTCAGCCTTGCGCAAAGCTTCAGCATGACGATTTTCGTATTCGGCCCGACGCGCAGCCTCTGCCTTTTCCAGAGCCACCAATTCATCCATGGCAGCTCTGGACAACGTGGCGAAAGAGCGATCGACGGATGAAGACGATGATGATGACTGCAAGGCTGGTGTGGATGTGCCTTGAGGCTGATGATGATGTCGGACATGAGAGGATGAGGGGTATGATGATGATGGCGAAGGATCTTCAGATGGGACATAGGAAGCAGGAAAACTGCGCCTCGAGTGGGGTACATCGTATGAGCCAGTAAGAGTGGGCCGCGCATAGTAAGAATCATCCTTTATGAAGCAAAGTAAGACGTCAGACCGGTATACCGGGCAGGGTGTGCAGAGAAGGACATTACCTCGTCATCGCTATTGGCACGACTGCGAGCCTTCTTCTTCACCCTGACAGCCATGTCCCTCCTGTCATGGTGCTGCGTGGGCTCAGCATCACCTAGATCGCTCATTCCGAATAGGACAGGATGGTTATAGTCGTCGTCCTTGATTCTAGGTTCGTCGAGAGCATGGTGGACATGCTTCTTGCTTTTCTTGGAAGTAGAGGCGTCACTCGTGGGTGCTTGCGTCGTCTGGTGAGACGCGCCATGGTGGTTATTTGTATGTATCCTTGAATGCCTTGTGAGCTCGTCCGAGCGGGAAAAGCGCTTTTCGCAAGTTGGGAATGTGCATCCAAAGGGTTTCTCTCCGGTGTGAGTACGTATATGCCTGGTCTTTGGGGTAGGTAGTAAAGCAAAAAATGAGCGAAAAAGATAAGGTCGATAGTGCAGGGCAACATACCTGGTGCTCTAGTCTGCTAAAAGCCTTGCCACAAAGCGGGTAAGGACATTTGTAGGGTCTTGGAACGACCTTGTCGCCAGGTTTATCCTGGGACGAGGAGGGCATGGAGGGCGCGGGGGGAGAAGATGGTGGTGGTATGAAAGCAAGAGGCGAAGTGGGTTGAAAAGGCCGGGGAATGGCCGGGGGAATGGAGATGGATAACGTGGGGTAGTACTCAAGCAGAGGGAAATTATAAATAAGCGCCGCCTTTCAAAAATCATTTTTGGACGAAACAACACAAGAAATCTCCCCGCATTCGGATCGGTCCGAGTGATACCGGTGCTTTTTGCTTTATTTTTTTTTCTTGAATCTTATGTTTTGATGCTCAGTTATTTATTATCCCCACATAACCCAATGCCCGTCGATTCCCATCAAGCATCGCTACGCATTAGGCCTAGGTTACCCCGCAAGCCAGATCTTGGGAGTTTGCAAGTTCTGGATGAGCTGGACATACCGTAACCGAGGACAGAATGAGTGCGCCGTCCAGGACGACATGTGAAAGTCTTCGAGGACGCTGCTGCACGTTGGTCGGACAATCTCGGAAGGGGAACAGACCCAACCAGTAACCTCGGACCCGAACTTACCGCCCAAGATGATGGTCCACCTCATGAATCGCTGATCACCGTGTCAAATCATGCCATCATTCAACGCATCAAGGCTGTACCAAGCCAGAGCTCGTTTTACCCCGCAGAACAAAAGGCCAAGGCTAGCCTCACCCCCCACCCCAGCTTCTTTGTCTTTTCTACACGTTCTCGATTCAATTTCTCCCAGTCTTGACCGACCTTGACCTCGCGTATATACACGCTCTTACTCCGAGGTTTCTCATCACCGAAGACGCACTGCAATACATCTATCATGGAAACGCACGCGGTCAGGCATCAACATCACCCCAGACTCACCACCGCGGAATCGCACTCTCACATCCGCCGACTCCCCATTTACTTGTGATAAGATTAGATCGATCACACTTCCCTTTATCAGATAAGATACGACGCACTTGATTCCGGCATTTCCTTGATCGCTTCTCCGAGACACCCTTAGCCTTAGTCAACCAACGTACTGTCGCCCTACCTCCCCGCATCGCATCAAGTCAAAACCAGGTTCCAAGGCGGTTACCCGCAGATACGCAGACACAATGGTGCCTAGTTCATTTATTGAGGGCTGGGCGTCGTAAGACTGCTCAATGTTTACCCCTCCGGCAGTTACACGGAGGGCTGGACCGATTGAACGATGACAATCAACTTCCAGGTTCGCGTCGACAGGGGGAAGGAAGCCACAAATTGACGCATCGCGTACAGTCGTCAGCGATACTACCAGTCACCAATCCGACGTGTCTATTTTGAATTTCTACGATAATTATGCGAGCAATTCATGGTACTAGTGTTGAATTGGTGGAGTTGAATTATAATGGCATGGAGGACGCGCGTATCGCAACATTCCAGCCCCGATTCTCAGACCAGTCATATTTAGACGACATTCTTGGTACATTCCGCCGGACATTGATGCGAAGATGCGAATTCTAGTACATGCCTAAAGGCTTGAGACCAAGTTTTTGACCCAGAAGTGACCGTCATACCACACTGTTCGCAGTTGACAAGTTCTAATCTCTCCACTGCGTACCTATCTCATTCCAGATGGGTCAGTCTGAAGTTTTCGTTGGAGTCTGCCAGGTTCCCCTTCCGCTTGATTGCGGTCGAAGTAGAGAGAATAGGGGCTACTTCCTGAAAGGAAGGTTGATCGCAACTAAATCGTCGACACGATTTCCTCACGAAGGTTTGCTTTTTCCTTTGACAGTGATACATCGTTATTCACTCCACAGCCGTCCATTCTGCTGCTCCTCAAGGCTGCTGAAGCCCTTTGACTCCGAGTAACAGCCTCGCTATTTCTCCGTTCCACCTCTATTGCCTCTCAATATCCAGGTCAGAACATGCAGAACAGCATAGAACTGAAACTCAACCATTCCACACCACAAGTACGCGCCATTCAACAACAAGGTGGTTTCTCCGCAATATTTATCCAGACTTCCAAGCAAACGACCCAAGTACGCCGAGTAGACTACTGTATAGGGATGAGTACAGGATATGTTTTTATTTCTGTACCGCCACATGTTGCCGCTTTGCTCTTAAATCCGTCTGGGCACGTTAGTTTCTCCGATGTTTCCATGGGTCGGAAGGGTTGTTGCTTCGAGGTAAACACTGACTATTTTGTAGCATCCGAATCGCGGCAATAACTCCAACTTAAGTAACACCATTTCCGAGCCGACACCAGCAAGAGGGTGCACACGCCACCTGCAATAGAGTCAACTATGTACATGCGCTCTAAGTATTTCCCCAGCTCAACTCCTCCATAACCCCACTGGAGTGCTATGTTCTTCGCTTCCCTGAGATCGACGTGAGGTATTTTTTTGACATACTGATTGCGAGAGTTTCTCCGGTTACTAAGATTCTTTTTAGCCCTTCTGTCACTTCCCGCTCGACGCCTTCCGGAACGGCATACGTGTTCGAGCGGAATGTACACGTACCTTGGCCTCAGGCATCACCGGACCGATGTAAACCACACATACGATCACGGAGTGAAGGTGAAAACTACGATGACAATGCAAGGCCGCTCGACGTGAGACTGGAGGTTTACGTCTTATGTCTCCTTGACCAATTCACCGCGACGTGAATTGCTCGCATAATTCTCGTTGAAATTACACCTAGCAAATAGACATGGAATGCAGTATCGCTAAGTCCTTTACGCGACGTGTTTGTTTGTAGCTTCGGCTTCCCCTTGTCGCGAGCCTGGTAACTGATTGCAATCGGTCCAGGCTTCCGTAATAGACGGTTCATAAAAACGGTCTGAACGAGATCTGCAATTTTTTCAGATAGCATTCTGGCCAACAGTTTTCGTGGCATAAACAAGTTCACAAAAACGGCACTTCTCCTTGAATTGTTAGGGCGATCAAAGTCCGGGGACCGGTTGGGGACCGGCTTCTCCTCGTTCGTTTCTTTCAGGGGCTAGCCCCTACCAACTTCAAGAACGCAGCAAAGCCAGGTGCTGGCATCCTCCCCATCGCCTTCCTCTTTACACACGTTTATTTAAGGGGACTTGCGTGGCTTTTGAATGAGACCCTTTTAAAACGGGACTCGAAGGGGCGGGGCGATGTGTCGTAATTCAAGCCGATGTCTGACGGATGGCGCTGCCATGCATGTGCATCCAAGACCTACTAAGGTATGAAGTACCAGCCTGAGTCCTCAACCAGACACCAGCAGAGTCTCAAAAGCCCAAAAGCCGGTCTGGCATTGGGAAGGATGGGCCCGACGCGCATGGCACTCCGAGCGTTCTCGTGCATTCAATTCGACAGGGAGAGTGAGCAAAGAAGGCTTAAGAATGGGATATCATGCATGTCCACGTTTACATTCAAGCTCTAGTCTCAAACCTTTGCCTACATGTCAAATTTCCTCGGGACTAGCATTCATCGAGCAGCAGTTGATATCATGACATTCGGAAAATAAAAGGATTTAATAAATGGATTTCTTCTCGGCAATCTGAATATTGGGGTCAACTTACATGGCCCGGGTATGCGCTTCCTTCATGTTAGTAGTGATCTCTTCCGAGTCGACCCCGCCCTTCCAAAACGACGTAATGACTTCGACATTGAGTCTACTACTCCACCAATAAGCCGTGTATTGCTCGCATAATTATCGTTGAAATTGCGACGAATGAATGGACCTGAAAGAGGCTAGAGGTAGGTTGAGAGCGACATTCCGCGGCATTGCGTTTACGCGTAGCTCCCTGCTTCGGTCTTCCTTTGATCTTTCGTTTCAGGGGGCAGCTCCTGTTCTCAGAATTGTCTCCACAAACTTGCTTCCAAGTTCCAACGTTCTCTTCGGTTTGAGGTCCGATGGGCATCACATTGTCCTGGCTTCGTAAATTCTTGTTAGAAGATAATCAATGTACGCTTCTCCATCACCGGCTTCTTTCTATCGTGGCGTGTCTTCGTCCAGACGGATGTGAATTGACATGTCAGAGGCCCACCCATCATAATGACTGCATCAAACGACGCAGGTCAACATGAATGAAGCAAAGCCACCAGTTTGTGTTTCAGTGGGCTGGTCAGAATTGGCGTCAGCGTGTCATGATAGTACGCGCGCTGATCAGTTGGAGAGTCTACGTATACCATGCAAATTTTAATCAAAAAAGATGGCATCCAATGTCCATTGCCTTGATTCCGAGCTAATATCCAATTGACTAGTAAATGAAAAAAGAACTTATCCAATTAACGGTGGTATCCAAATTGCCAAACCGAAATAACCGAGTGAAACGACGCTCAAACCTCCAAGACACGGAAAACCTTGATGACACCACTCTTCACATCTTCAAGACGATAACTTGCTGATTCGACCGTCTGCGAAACACACTCAGCACATGATGGGGTATCGGGATCACCAAAAACTACTGACCTGTTGTCCAACATGTTGGTTGGCTTGAAAAACCCTGACTTTAGACTTCTTCGCCTCGAAATCACTTACCACTCCAACCAGTGGTTCACCCTGTCCAGCGTTCTGATGGTAGGTTTGCAGACCCTTGTGACCTTTGAGCTTGACATCGTCGAGGAAAAGGATATCGCCAGGCATAATATCCGCCAGCCTCTTCTGCACCGCGTTACCAGTCTGCATGTAGATCACGATGCCATAATCAAACGGCGCCCGAGGCGGCGCAGCATTGGGCACTTCGTTCAAGACCGCGTTGACAAAACCGGGATACGTTCCGTCGCCTATCAAGGCCCGCTTCGACGATTCGAACAGAGTAGTCGCAACTTCGCAGATTTGAACACCGACACGACCCCACACTGCGATCAGTTCATCTGAAGTGCGTGGTCGATCTTCGTGTTGTGGGAAGTGTGATTCACTCCGAGCTGTGTGGGGAGGCACTGGAGGGGGTTCTGCGAATGCGGCGGAGTCTTCGGACCAGTTTGAGAGTGTGAGATCAGGCTCTTCGGTACGGAATTCAATTGAGGTTGAAGGAATGGAAGGAAGTTCCCATTGAGAGGCACTGAGATCCGTCCCTTCTGTGGCGGGAGGAGGTGGTGGGACGTGTCGTGAAGGTGGTGCTGGAGGTCGGCTCATGGGTCGCGGAGGGGGTGGTGGAGGCACTTCTTCAGGTTCCGAGGTAGATTCTTCGACCATCACATAGTCCGATTGGGGAGGCGGAGGGATGTGTCGGATTTGATGTTCAGAATCACCAGACGTACGCCTTGCCGATAAGTTTACTTTGGGTATCGGTGGACGGCTGGCTTGCGGAATGGAGCGAACTGTATTGGTTGAATCGATTGAGGGATGTCGTCCCATGCGCACTGGTACAGGTGGTGGCACATCTGCATCTTCATGTGAGACTTCTTCTAACTCACTCTCTTCAGCCTCAACTTTGACCCCATCGTCAGAGAAGGTCGAGCTCTCATGTTCAGAATCAGTCTCCACCGGAGGTGGGGACCGGGCTGCATGTTGAATACGATGTGGAGGTGGAACGGGTAATTCTTCAAGCTGTTTGCTGGCACTCGAAGAGTGTGTTTGATGACCCTGAGCCACCGGAGGTAGCATTCCAAGACGCATTCCACCACCTCCAGCAAGCCTGGCCAAGATGCGTTGTCGTCTCGCCTGTTCGTCCTCTTCCTCAGGTTCCTCAGGTGGTACCTCTTCGTGTCTTTCGTCTTCCGCGGCAACTGTTTCATGGTATTCCGGCGCGGGGACGGGAGGTTTCCGCATCAAAGGAGGACCTCCAACTCTGACCCCTCCAAGCTTCGCCATGCGTTCAGCGATGGTTTGCCGCCTTTGTTGTTCTTCATCAACTGGGGCAGGTACAGGTGGGCTCGGGGCATCATGACTTGCTTCTAAACGTAGATTGACTTGCGATGACTTGGGACTGATTGGGCTGTGAAATGAGGGATCGATTGGGTCTTCATTGGGACGCCGAACCGTTGGTAAGAATGGATGCACATCAAAGTACGATGTACTCACCTCCTTCCGATTCATCTAAAACTTCCCGGTTGGTGACTGTCGTTAGCTCGGGCATCCTGAACGAACGGGGTGGAGGTACAGGAGAAATAGTTTCTTCTTCTATCTCTTCCTCCTCCTGTTCCTCCTGTTGTTCTTCTGAGCGTTTGGATTCAGGTGGTGAAGCCGATCTGACTTGAACATCGTCATCAAGTGAGGGAGGAGNAGAACCGAGRAATATGTGAGGCGGGTGAAGGTGAAAGGGCGGATGTGAGTGGATACGACGGGTAGTCTGTTTGTCACCCGTAGGCGTTGTGGAGCTGATAACGTGGGTTTTTGGTGCCTGACACACAAAAGTGTTCTTGGCGGCCGTTTATTCCGTCGATCATCAGCCTCACTTTCAGGAAAAAGGGGGCGAACAGAATGAACATAGAACCGCTCCCGCGATCGTCCTGCATGGAATTTCAAGGTACGAGAAGTTGGGATGGGTGGTATGTTCGAATTCGCGATGCTCGATTTACGTGAACTTTGAAGAGAGGCCTGGTATGATACGGGTATGATACGGTATGCATGATGGGTGTGGTGGGTGGGTTATAGAAGGAAAGATGAAGGCGACTCTGACCGTTCCATGTGGAAGTTCTTCGGGGTGGAAAGGTCGTTCTTGTTGTTTTCATCTTTTTTTTTCGCGGGATTTTCCTTGCACATCGATTGGTCGGCTGCTTCCGTTGGATGAATCCGTCCACAACCTCACTCACTCTAGTTTTACGAACCCATACCGTCGTGTCTAGCCCTTGTAAATTAAACTCTCTGCGTGTGTATGTTATGTTAAGTTCGTACTTTTCCCGAAACGCGTTTTGGGGACGTCTGTGTGGGGGGGGCTGGACTTGTGGCAGTGAAATGGGATAACGAGAACACGAAAGAAGAGGAAAAAAAGATAGACAATCGGGATAACGTTCCATCTGTCACTCGGAAACACACACGGGGGCACGGACCACAACCTCCGTCGGCCTCGTCTTCCTCACCTATCCTCAAGGGCCTAGAACCTCCCACCACCAAACACGGCAAAGAACCCGAGATAACGGTACAGATTGATTTTTTCATCAATTGAAACTCCGCTTAGAAGGGAGGGAAGAAGCGGTGTGCCTGAGTTTGAGAGAAAAAGGCGCAAGGGGGAAGGAAAAGGTTAAAGTCGAGCTGGGAAATTTTACCCCTTGCTTTTTGTCCTAAGGCACCGTTCCTACCCAAATCTCCCCCTTCTTCCCCTCGACGCCAACAAAGGTTCCTTGCTCGTCGACGCCAACGACGAGCAAACACATTTGATCGCCATCGACTACGGCGACGAAAAACGAGTTTTTCCTCCTCACCGCTCGTTTTTTCCTTCCCTACTCCTTTCGTTTTTCCGTTTCCGGGTTCCTCTCTTATCGTCGTGCATGGACTTGAACACTAACCCTGGTTATCATCATCACCAACAACATCAACAACAACAACGACACTCACCCACTTCATCGCCGACGCCGTCGCCCACATCCCCCTCCGCAATGGCCACGTCAACGACGACTCCGCCCTCTCCACCACCGCCATCAGCGTCTTCATCCAACCCCTCGATGGCCGTGTTGCCCAACTCGGGGTCTGCATCCGCTGGTCCGTCTTCGAATAACCCGAATTCGAGGAGGTATCGACCGGCTCCTGCAAAGACGTTCCAGTGTCGGGGGTATGGAGAGTGTAGAATGGTCTTCAGCCGTTCGGAACATCTTGCCAGGCATATACGGTGCGTCCCCTCTCTCTCTCCTCCTTTGTATACGCTATCTGGACTCTAACCTCTATATATGCTACAGCAAACACACCGGCGAACGCCCCTTCACATGCCACTGCGCGAAACAATTCTCCCGCCTCGACAATCTCCGTCAACACGCCCAAACCGTTCATTCCGATAAGCAAGAACAGAACGAGCAGATGATGCGGGATTTGACGAGTTTGCATGCAAGTATGGCTGCGGCGAATAAGGCTTCGGGTGGGCGAAATGGACGGAGAGGTGGTGGAGGAGGAGGAGGTGGAGGAGGTGCGGGTAATTCGGCGGCGCAACAACAGCAGGCGCAGATGGAACATGAGCAGAGGATGGTGGAGATGGAACATGAGCAGCAGAATCATGGGTTGGTCGTAACGACTGGTATGTCCTTACCTTAACTTCCTCCTCCTCGTACTCATCTTATCCCCCTCGTACTTGCAGGCTACTCCCACACGAACGGCCACCAAATGTCCGATATCCCCCTCGATATGAACGGTATGCCCATCAACGTCGGTCTCGGCGTTGGCATGGGCGAGATGGGCATGGGCATGGGTATGATGGGTGTTCCCATGTCGGCTGGCGGTGTCATGGGTATGCCTCTCGGCGTCGTGAAACAGGAGGATATGGACATGGGTCCTTCGTCCGCGACACTCCTCCACCACCCTCATCATAACCACAACCACACCCACAATTCGAACTCGCATTCTCAACAACCTTCGCCTGTGGGTGGCTCGCATCCTTCCTCGAACGGGGCAGGGGGAGGGATCCTGTACCAGCCTCCAGCGTGGCACCAACAGGCTCCGTCGCCTTCTCCATCAAATGCGTCGGTTTCGACACCGGTGGTGGATACGATGATGGGAGGGTCGCCGACGAGTATGGATTCACCACATTCGAGGCCTGGTTCGACTATACACTCGCATCCGTATGGACATCATGCTCAGCATCCTCACCACCCTCAGCACCAGCAGCATCACGCTCAGCAGCAGCGAGGAGGACAGCAGCGGTATCACGACCAGCAGCAACAGTTTCGTGAACAATCCTTTCGGGAGCAGCAGTTTCGGGAGCAACAACAACAACATTCCTTTCGTGACCAACACCACCACCAACAACAACACCAGCAGTCCTTTCTCGCCAACGGACACCCCCAGCACGGACAAGGACAGGGACAGATCTCCCCCTCACCTACACCTCCCTTAAACCCTCACTCGCACTCGCACCCATCCCACCAACACCCTCATTCGCATAATCAGAACCATAATCAATACCGACAGCCTCAGAGGGGGTATTCACATTCGATATCACCAGAGACGTCGCCTAACGCTCCGTCGTTTGCGTTTAACGTACATGGAGGACATGGGCATGCGTCGAATTCGGGGTCTCCGCCGCCCCATCAGCAACATCATTCGCAGCATCCCCAACAGCATGGACAGGGACAGGGAGGAGGGCAGCTACATCTACCACCGCCTGCTCCGCATCCTTCGCACCCTGCACACCCACACGCTCAACCTTCGCAGCACGCCTCCCAACATCCCTCTCATCCTTCCCAACAACCCCAACCAACTCAACAGCCGTTTACGCTCTCACAGAGACCCGGCTCATCAGGTCTCTCAGCGTTCGGACTTTCGAGTAATGCGTTTACGAATTACACCTTACCGGGGAGTTCGAGTTTGGGGATGGAGATTAAGGAGGAGGGGGAAGATGATGATGATAAGCTGGGACGCGACGACGAGGAGGAGGTGTCAAGGAGAGGTGTGGGGGAAGGAAGGAAACGCAGACGGTCGTCGTCTGAGTTTGACGGAAGCGCTGATGAGAGGAAAGACTCGAAATCTCTCGGAGGCAAGTCGACACGCAATCCAAACGGCGTCAACGGCACCTCCTCCTCCACCAACCCTTCCTCCAACGCTACCTCATCATCATCACTCGCCTCTCTCGGACTCGGCGGTACGGCTTCACGTCCAACCACCGCAGGAGGAACAGTCCTCCCCCCACTCAGCGCGGTCTTCGGCTCCGTCCTCCCCTTACCCGTTCCCTCCTCGTCGAATGGCTTCGGTGGTGTATTTGGATCCACGGGATTAGGTGGTTTGGGATCAGGTGGGAGTCGACCGAGTACCGCTACGAGATACGGATTGGGGAGTAGCAGTGGGTTCGGTTTGGGGTTGGGATACCTCGGGACTAGTGGGTCGTCAAGCACGTTGGGTGGTGTGAGCTCGAGTAGTGTCGGTGCGGATGGAGATAATCCGTTCTCGTTCAATCCACCCGGAACCACCACCACCACCTCCTCTTCAACGTCAAACGCAAACTCAGGTGGAGGTGGAGCAGGAGGTTCGCCACCGGTTGGGAGGATGAGGAGACCTGGGACGGGTGAGTATACACATACCTCCTCTTCGGGGTATTCCTATGGTCCTTCGACGACGACGAACGCGGGGGGATACTATGGGTATGAGCATATGGGCTCGAGCTCAACTGGTGTTGCGGGAGTTGGAGGAGGAGTGGTGGGTGGAGGAGGGGCGAACGGCGAGAGGGTTGTTGCGTTTGTGTATTGATTTCTTGCGACGTTTGGCTGGAGGCGCGACTCTAGGCTTCTTGCTATCCGGAATCGCCGACTCCTCCACTAGAATTGTATCGACGGGCTCAGACTTGATGCAAGTTACCAACTTCGCTTTGCGCTTCGTTGGGCCGTTGCGGACCAGAGCTTTCGCTTGATACATGAAGCCTCGCAACCTGCGTTCCTTATTGATGAGAGCTTCGATTCTAGGGGAGGCACTGTCTGAATACGCTAGACAGAATACCTCGGTGGCAAATTGTAATATGTCTTCAGAAAGAGGATCATGGCGGAGGCTGTCATAAAACTCGTTAGCGTCACAATTTTCCTTGGGAGAGTCGAAGGCAAGCAAAAGCCATTGCCTCGTCCTAGCTTGCTGTTGAAAATGTGAAGCATCGCATATGAGCAATTGATCGTGCCGTGTCTTGTGAGTAGAAGACACCATACCGTCTCTGCATCGGACAACAGGGTTTTTGCAAAGTCCCGAGCACTGCTCGCAGCCCTCCCTCGACTACTGCGCCTGACTTTTTCCTGTTCTTGAAAGGCAAAGAGGGCGTCACGGAACAGATCTCCATACAGGAAGTCAAACTGCTTCCATGGTGGATCTTCGGACACAGTGGTCATCGGAAAGGACAGGCAAAAGAAAAGAGTGGATGGGTGAATGAACGCGGTAAATCTTTACGTCCTTCGTGATGAGATTTGAACAGGCTGCATTATGATCACTTTTTACCCATGGATGCGGAATCAATACTGTCAAGAGTTGATGAAGATGCCAATGCCATGGGAGTACATCCAAGCGCCCAACCGATGATGAAGAGTGTTATTAGTTCCTGGAAACTGGGTATTTCCAACGTCTAAACACCCCGAGTAAGATCCACGGCCGGAAATGTCTCATAATAAGTAGTATACGTCTAAGATATTGGTAGACTACTTCGACGCGACTGCATGCTGAAGGGCCTCGTAAACATCGGCTTCGATACGAGCTTCGAGTTTGTCCTCCTCCGATCCATTTCCAGAGGCAACGCGGAGTGCTTCCTGGAGGTTGTTGCGGATAGCCTAAGGATTTTTCCAATCATGAGCATGTGGTAAGAGACTTTGAGAATAAGACGCACTTCAACGGAGAATTCCTCTAACGGAGCGGCCTCGACAACATTGATGGTCAACTTGTTCCCGGGGTGGACGGTAGCAAAGCCGCCAGACACTAAGAAGACAAGCATGAGCACAAATCCAGTACTACGAGTAGTTCACCATTCTCACCAAACCATTTCTTTGAGCCGCTGGATTCGATGACCTCAACAACACCGGGTCGGAGAGGCTCTATCGACGGAACGTGGTTGGCCAGGATACCCATGTCACCGGTTGCCGCAGAAATATTCACTTGCACGACCTCCGTTGAAGTGAAGATAGCCTAAAACCCAGTTGTTCAAGAATTACGCCAGGTTCAGTTAGGGTGCACGCACCTGGTGGGGAAGAACCAGAGAAAGTTTTATTTTGTCCGAAACCTCTGCATAACCACGTCGGGCCGCAACGAAGGAGGAGGGGGCGCGTCGAGCAGCAGTCTGAAGGAGGCGGAGTGAAGACATTGCGGAGGGCCTTGAACAAGACGAAGAGTGTTTACCGTCCCAGGCCGCAAAATTCCGAAGCAACGGTGTTAAGGAGTCACGTGACGAGTGTGAGGGAGGAGTCGCCCCTATTAGGACTGTTTATTTTTGATTCGAGGCTTTGGTTGCGGCCTTCGGAGGTTGGTGACAGCAAAGTTGTAATATTATAGGTATAAGTTTACAGTCCAATGGAACCTCGGTCACTCTGACCACCCTTATAGGATTCGGGCAACAAATCTGGGGCGCTACGGACTCCTCGTTCACTAAAAAACAGCGTTAGAAACAAAAAAGAAAGTATAAAGTCGGACAATGTGACATACATCTCGTCTATCGCAACTAGGAGGTCGTAGTTTGTGGAGGAGCTAACGATAGAGTCGTGTTTATAGTCGGGATGCGAACGGACAAAGTTGCGAATCCAAGTAGCTGGCGTCAATAGTTCACCTGTCAAAGCTTGAGAAAAGGAGCAACAAATCAGGGAGGGGAAGAAGCTACCAGTTGCTCGACGTCGTATGAAGTCTAAATATACGTTGAGTCTCTGCATATCTTCAGGAGGAACATCAAGCGTGTCTAAGTAGGCTTGCACCAAGTCCAGAAGTCCTTCATGTCCTTTACCCTTCATCCCAAGTTAGCGAACAAAAGTGGTCAGCGAGATAAAGCACTACCTTTCCAGTCATGATCTCTCTCAGAGTCATCTCTTCGTATTCGTGTTCTACAGGTGTATGCGCGTCTCCGTTGAGAGCAGGTGGGGCGGGGAAACAATTTCTGAGCTTCGTTTCTTTGGAGGGGAATGTACCGTCGACAGGTGTGGTACAACCTGACGATACAGGAGATGCACCATGTGGTCGAAGATTCTTTCGGAAGAAAAACTTGGCTGAAGTGGCGGCGTCCCGGAGTTGGGCTCTAGCCATATTCTCGTCGACCTGGGCGAGGCGTCAATGGTCGCTCAATGAGGTCAAAACAGGAAACCACCTTGGATATAGGGATATACGTATTGAGATGAAAGCTTAACATGGCCCGCGAGAGGAGCACCAAGAAAACGGCGAACGCAGCGTTTTCAAAATCGGTCAGTTGAACCTCCATACTCCGAAACTCGACGCGCCAGCCAATTGGTGAGTTTGCAGGAGGTGGTTTGAAGCGAAGTGTTTGCCAGTTAGTAGACTGGATGTTCTGCAGAAGGAAGATGTTTCAGTGTCGGTGATTCGATTGAGAGCAGCGCCATGTTGACCTCGAAGTGATCAGTGCTTGAAGTATCATCCTGATCGATCGTTTCCGTAAAAACAACGAGTGGGTCTCGAATGAACAGATGGGCGATGTGCTTCGCCAATATGTCATCTATACCTGCGTCGTTGAAGGGGCGTTAAGGACCGAAACGACATAGAGGGAGAGAGCCTAACCATGTTCCATTAAACGTTTGAAGATGGCTTCGTCGAAGGGCGCGCTGATGTCGTTATATTCTGGTCTATTCCTGGAGTCTTTAGATAGATAAAGGCTGACACTATCATATCGAGACTTTGGTATACGGAACCGGCTATTCTTCAGAGGCTAAATTGTGTGTGAGAACCAAGAACCGAGCACAAAAGAAATCATCCAAGTCTGGAACCAACCTTCAGCCCACGTTCCTCGTCTGTACGGTCGTCAACGCTGCCCGCGATTACGTTCCATCGACAGTCAACGTCAGCAAGGAGGCCACGCCAGACCGGGCTCGCAGCCGTCAATGCGAGCTTAAAGTGTCGTGAAAACGGGTTATGCATGATGACTGTGGCTTGTCCTCACTAGAATTGGCGCAACAGGTATTAATCCATCGTACATTCGGCGAGCTTCATCGATATTGCATGCTTGAAACGTGAGTTGTAAGCAGCAACAGCCCATGCCGAAGCCCATTGCATCCATGTAAACATGGTCAGGCAACGCGGCGCCATTTCGCGCTTCTAAGGAGACGATCAACATGATATTCGCGTGTGAGGCTCGCTGGCGGATAGGTACAAACCTGGGTCTTCAGCATATACCGATCGCTCCCATGGAATTGTGGGGTCGACAAATGGTCTGGGCGTGTTCTTGTCTATGAATAAGGGAAGGTTGATTGCAACCTTGGAGCCTCTTCGTTCCCGGATATTGGCAGTAAGCGTTCTAATAGAGCTTGAGCTTCCGCCCGACAGGCTCCCAAAGTGGTAAAACACGTACGGGAATCTCACATGCGGATTGGTGATTTCCTGAGGAAGGAAGAGACTATGACTGGACACGGCGTTGACCGGGTCAGCTATTGGTTCGGTGAACGGGCCCGGAACACCTAGCAGAGGATATGATGTCAGTGTGAGAGGAACCTCATGGGCTCTCAGATGCTTCCGGGCCAGATTGCGCCTACTACTATGAGACATTGACACGTAGTGATAATGGAGGTACATACCTATAACGCATATTGGCTTCGACGGAGAGTATATCGGGTATGGAGCCGGTATACGGCGAGCCTGGTGTAGACTCCAGCATATAACGGCCATATTCTGGATGGAAAGTGGGAACAGAGATACTGTGCATACTGAGATGAGAACGGACAGACACATTGAGGACTCATACTTACGAGCTAGGGCATCCAGCAGTGATATTGTCCACTATTCTACTCAGCTTATCCAAGATCTCTGTCTGACGGAGAGATAGCCGAGCTGTTTTGGTGGCTTCGTCGAGTACGACCACCATATACTCTATCTGAGCAACAGTCATTACGGTGTCCAGCATTACCGAGAAAATACTCACCTCGTCGCCCCAAAGAAGTTCGTCTCCATGTCTATCCTTTAAGCGGTTCCATGTCTGCAAGAACTGGGTGATGCCATGGTGCCTAACATGGTCTGCATAATGTTTGGCTTCGTCCCATGGCAGAGGCGTTCCGAGATACAAAAGTCCCATGGCTTGGATAGTCGGGAAGTCAGTTAAGACCTGGCGAGGATGATATCACGGTGAGCCATATGCCGCTCGAGAGTCGACCATTATCTACCCGACTATGGGTTGGTAAGACTTCCGTGCATGGATTACCAAGCCAAGTCCGGGCCGACTTCTGGGGAGGGACCTTACTCACACTGTCACTAGCTTCTGAAGCAGAGACTAGGAAGGCTTGACAACGACACTGGTGAGAGGTGCATTGATGTCAAGTCCATACGAACCCAATCACAGGACGATTGCGAATTTTGTTTGAAGAGTGATGCTATGCGGGCGCTTTTGCAAATAATACTAGCTACCACAGTCAAGCGTACTACATTTCGCATGCTACACACTCGGACAGCTCAAGGACTCGAGGACTTAAGGCTGAAATTTATCCATTGGAACCGTTTGTGGTCCATTTCAAGAGTATCTTCAGCGCCAGTAACACATGGCGCAGTGCGCGGGTCCATGCGTCTTCTTGATTGAACTGCAGTTTCACGGAAACCTCGCCGATCCTGTCTTTGGAAATCCTGAAGAGGGTCAGGGGAGACGGGGTTAACGAAAACTTTTGAACATACTGATGCGGAAAATCAACTGTTGCGTCCTGAGACTTAACATGCTCGATGATGCTTTTCAAACAGTCCAGAAATGCGACCATCGCGAAATCAAACCGTCGATTGTGTAGCAACCTTCCAATATGGAGGTCTCCAGAGCCATAAAGTTCGTACGTCGCCTTATCGCCCACAATTTTGTCGATTCGGGAGAAGGAACCCATGGGGATTAAGCGGTAACTGCTCTCACAGCGTGAGGGACTAGCCTGCGCGGATGAGATCCGGAATCGTACTTTGAAAAGGTATAATCAAGCTTGCGGGCGATGGTATACAGGAGGAGGAGGGTTTGGCCCCAAGCGGCGTTGATTTCCGCCCATTCGACCTAAAATCATCAGGTGCATTGTCAAAGATAAATGGATAGATTCCTACTGGAACGCTGGGTACGCGGCCCAACCGTAGTCCATTTATCGTCCCGAACACTCCGTCATGCCCAATGCAGAATGCGTCGTTATAGACATTGGCTCTTTCCAATTTGTCGAGCGTCAAGGAGTCTGCCGAGTATGCTGCACGAAGGCTAGACAGTTGTGCCACTTGCTGATCGGCAAGGAGCAAATGTTCGTTGTGTGCCCGCCAAAAAG
>JAPEVF010000755.1:0-21851 GCA_029747585.1 Pleurotus djamor
AGGCTTTAGATTTCAAGCTCAATTGGAGCTCCAAAGCTTGCGCTGAGGCTCGAGCGCAAGAACGCGCGTTTGAATAGTTCTGTTCCGGGGGTATCAACATGCGGAGGCATGGTCACGGAGTGTCATGGATGTGGTCATCATGAAGGAGGATGAACCCACCGAGTTATCTATTCGCCGACTTAGCACTGTGATAAGCGGAGTTCATTATTTATCAGCTTATTGAGCAACTTGACTTAGACGGTTGACCGTGTGAACACAATGTCTGACCGTGAGCAAGCCTGCGAAGACTATCTGCTGAGTTTCAATTTCCATCAATATAATTATTATTGCTCATAGCTAATTATAGGTAAATTCATGGATCATACCGTCAGGCAATGTCAAGCTTTGCGCTTTTCGCTGATGACGGAGTTTCATTTTCGTGGGGCCGAAGAACACCATTCCAATACGTAGGTTGTCGTTTCACACGTCGCTCGTCCAAAGCTAGTGCGTGCCGAAACGAGCAAACATGTCTCATCTCAGAGACCGTCTCTGGAAGGGACTGACCTCGGAGCCATCCAATGGATGAAGCGGTGTCCCTGAAAGTCTTGTTCAAGCCAAACAATATCACGCCAGGGTGCAACATACCATGCACCGACAAAATGCACCCTCACATTCTCGTGACAGAGTGTGCTCTTGAACACCTGGCAAAGAGTATCCTCTGGAGTATCATACATTCTATTGCGCTTTGAATGACTTGTAGCCATAGCGTAGAGCTTGTATGCACTGAAACAGGGGTAATGAGGATGTATCTTCTTGGAAGGATCGTGGAGCGCACAATGGTATCTGACTATCGCTTCCTCGGTAGAGGAGACCAACCTGTGTATTATTAAGACTCGTACACTGATGGAAGAGGTTCAGGGTGTCACGTCACCTTCTCGATCACTCCAGCGATCATGCGAATCTGGTATGCACCTCGTGAGAAGCCTCCATAGTCGTGACATTAGCCAGGAAATGACGGTGGATCCATGCGCACACTCACCAAACATGAATATACGGTCACCGGGCTCATACAACTCCGAAAGCCATTTGTACGCCGCATGGACGGTCCTCTCGAAGTCCCTTGAAGAGTATTAGTCGCTTGTGATGGAGTAGAGAGCATAAGATGACAAACCACGCAATCGCGGTATTGATGGTATGACGAATGACCTGCTTATAATAGGGCCAAGATCCAAACGACGACCTTGTGTATAGTCCAACACCGCTGTTGTGAAAGGTGAGCTGAACGCCCGCCAGCTTGACCAACCGGCTGTAGAGTTCAACAATATTACTAATCTGTGCACTCAGTATGGGAAAGCCAATAATGGCGGGCTGCAGCATACTCGTTCGCTGAACTGATCTACAGCATCTTCAATGCAGAGAACCAAATTTCTGCCTCCCTCCGTCCCATGGGGACAATGAAAAGACGGATCTTCGTTGAGATCATGAGATGTGAGTCGTTCGTTGTCTTGGGGTCTCGTCCCTTCGCCGGGACGTTCAAGTGTTGGGCTATCGCTGGGCATCAAAACACTGAGGGGAGACGGGATGGGTTGAAAGTTCTAGTGAGAGTCCACACTTATAGATGTGCCAGCCTTGCCAATAACACGAGGGGGTTCAATTGACAGGTAGCTCGGAAGAAGGGTGCCCACCGATGATAACGGCTGTGAAGGCCCATGCCAACCCTCGTGGCTGATCTTGTTTTGGAAGAGCGCTGAGAACGAGGGTTCAAATTGTAAATTTCCATCATGAATGCAAGTCGTGAGGGAGCGTTCATACAGGAAAGCAACGAGTGGAAATTTAGAAGGGAATTGCTACTTCACCTCAACCTTCTATTACTCTTGAACGACCTGCATAGTTTCTCTTCTTCACTTTCGGATGCCTGCGGCTGCGATTGAACGTCATTGGATACCAACTTCGACTTCATATGATCGTGTGGTACCTGTGCAGCCTCTGTTGAGGTAGGAATGGCTGTCGCCCCTCGACTTTGTGCCGTCAGGGCCGTGTATAGCTCAGAAGCGCTATCAACACCAAGTGAGAAAAGGGAAGAAGATGCAGTAAAAAGAAAACATACAACGGAATCTGGTTTTCATTGCCTTTATGGAGTAGTCCCACCTAGCATAGTATGATGGTGAGAATGGGATAAATGAAGGACGAGACCACTCACCTTCTCAATCATACCGGCGATCATGCGAACTTGATATGCTCCTCTGGAGAAGCCTGTCCAAGTGTCAGCCGTGGCGAACTGAGTGATCAGAGAGATGGGATACGTACCAAAGAGGAAGATTCGATTGCCAGGCTTGTAATTCTCGGAAAGCCACTTGTATGCGGCGTGGATAATCTTCTCGAAATTCCTAAAGGTAAGACTAATTACGGCGCTGGGAGTCTGATGAAGAACATTGTAAACTGACCATGTGATAGCAGTGTCGATGTGGTTATAGATTACTTGCTTCCAGTAGCTGAATGATCGAAACGATGGTCGGGCGTAGGTCCCAATGCCGCTGTTGTAGAAAACGAGTTGCTCGACGTCGCCGCCGATTTTGATGATTCGGCTGAAAAGCTCAACAACGTTTGTGCTCTACTCTACATGAACCTCCACGTGAGTACGGAACAGGTTACGACGAAAGGGATGCACGTACTCTACATTAACACTAAATTGGTTTGATGTCCCATCAATGTTCACGATGAGGTTGCGTCCCCTCCTCTTTCCCACTACGTCGTGATGAGGACAGCCAAACATAGCGGCTCGGATGCTGGGCTTGGTGTCTTCCGCGGTGGGCTTTGCTAGTCGGGGAGGGTTGGTGTCTTCGCGCGTGCGCAGACTGGGCATCGTCGTGTGTTTCGACGACATGTCAACGGTGAAGGCCTGAGACGGCTGACAAATTGAGAAACAACGAGAGACAAGAACAGAGAAAGGGGAGGGGATAAAGGAAGGGAATTTGGGGGGAAAGAAGGATGAGGTCTGCGGGTAAAGATAGCCATAAATACGGAGCAAAGTGTGTTATTCAAGAGAATGCTCACACGTACCTAACGAGACAGATGACGACCACAGCATATGCGGTGTCGGGAAGACAATAGTGTCAAAATGATGGGTATGGGATCCAGGTAAAGGGGTAAATTACAAACAATCTCTGTACCGGACGGACAGACATAGAGTTCGAGGATGTTGTGAACCCGGGATCTGACAAAGTAGAATAGGCCCGCTTCAGTCTCAAGCAACGGTTAAGGAAGGCGAATCTAGATATCAGCACTTACATCAATATCTTCAAGCTGCGCATATTTTCACGGCGGCAAGAAATGTACGGTGGGGAAGAGAAGGACCAGTCGGAGCGCTGAGAGGAAAATTCATAGGAATGAATACCAGACGCGGCGATCGCATACACGATGTGATCCACACGGGCGCATCATGATGCACGATATGGTGTGGGTTTGCTGTGCGGTCCACTCGTCGGGACTTACGAGACAGACCGTCATCTGATTGTTGGGAGGACGCTTGATGAGACAGTCGCAATGGCATCTCGAGCGGCTGATATATCAACGGAATGTATTGGTATTAGATGAGGACTTGGAATGGAAGATACAACGGGCAGTGCTCACAGTAGACTTCTGTCGTCTGAGTGCAAGGAGTGCGCAATGATCTTGCGACTGGTTGATATTGCATCTTGGATATGACCGCAGTATCAGGAATGTGCGATCAGCTAGAGACGAGAGATGGGGTCAAGGTTCGATTTTCCCTGAAGCTGCGGAGCCTTAGGCCTATTCCGCTCGATACAATCGACCGTTGAGAGTATAAGAAATGTGAGCCTTCTCGGAGACTTCATGTATAAGTCCTCTAATTTGAGGATGACCAGTACACCCAAAGTCTCTAGTCTCCCCTACGCTTCTAGGTTGCAATGGGGCAGCATATACAGGCAGACTTGAGAATGACCAGAGATCCATTTTGCATCGAGAAAGACGGCTCAGTGTCGCCAATCATGTATGTAGAAGCATGAGCTGCGCGGATTCCTGTTCAGACGGCCAGGCTCAAAGTACAAGTAAGTTCAAGTTACGAGGATATCTCATATGAGAGGATTCCATAGGGATTAGATGACTGCATTCGAGCTCTGAACACGTTGAAGATGAGGACAATCGAGAAGGGAGATCCAGAAAACAGTGTGCTCCAAATTTCCAGATTTGACGGTCAGAGTCATTTTGCTTCCCTGGAAAATCTCTGGAATGAGAAATTGAGGGTGAATATGTTCGAATCGTTCATGCAAAAATTCGTATCGGAATGAAGTGGAAGAAACAGTTGGGAATAACCGTGGCCCAGCTCTAACCGCAGAAGCCGTAGCCAAACATGAACATACACCTCTTTTTTGGCTTCCCCATCTTCGGCCACATCGTTATTCCGTTCGTTGTCCTCTCAAGCTTTCGTCTTTCAACGTCAACTCTGCTTCGTAGCTTGCAGCATATATCATATATTTGCTCCTTAGAAGGGTGGGATTCTGGTGCGTCTGCCGCTCTCAGCCCGAGCCTTACTAACCTTTCTTTGNCTTTTTTCCAANCGTTTTCTTTCTTTTAGTCCAACGAATGCTGTCTATTACCCTAAAGATGATACTTAAGAGTAGACTACGTCTACGACTCGGCGGCTGACCTACTTTTCAAGTGCTGGAGTGCTGGTGCGTGAACCATCCCCCGTGTCAGCCTCTACATCGAATTGACCTGCCTTTGCGTTCCTGTTTTCAGGAAATGTTTGCCTATACCAGTAATCGCCATGCTATTCGCACATAGCTCACCGATCGACCACGATACCTGCTTTCCCACTATTTGGTCGCCGATGCCAACCCGGTATCATTTTCAGCTGAGTTTGCGGACGGTTGGGTTATTGGAGAAGTTGTGCTGAGGGAGGATGAAGGGGCGGTGCTTTCGAGGAAGATGAAGCTTGAAGCCACTGAAGACTGGGACACGGCGCTGCCGCGAGCACGAAGACCTGACAGCGCATAGCCTAGGCGAGCCTCGAGCCCCAAACCTCCGCGTCTCTCTCATTTCTCATGGGAGAGTAGGTTCTCTATGACGTCCCCACCGTCTAGCAGCAACACGGTTTCCTATCTTATCAATAACCACAGCACCACCATCCAGGTCCTCTACGCAAGCTTACATATAGCACGGGCGTATAGGGACGTGTGTTCTCATCCCAGCCTTCCATGACCGGTGGCCTCCCTTCCCTCCTCCTTCGACCTGCCGTAGGGTATGAGAGCGGAGGTGGACATGATCCTCTCGTCAGCTACGTTACTGAATATGACCAGGAAAGCTTGCGATGACCATCGATGTCAATTTTCGGTACCACACTTCGATGAGCAACCACCTCCCAGCCAACGCTGGAACTTGTTGTGCCGCGATGGTCGGTTTGGTATAGGAGTGGATGAATGTATCCGAGATCATCCGTTGTGCGTAACCCTTCCGCTTCGCTTCTCAGTTCTATGGTTCACACCCCCGTCTCCTACAGCTTCTCTATGCAAACTTTCCGTCGCAAGCCTCGCCTCTATACTGGCTAGATGTACAAGAATCGCTCCAAGATGCTTAAACCTTCGACCAGTTACCCACTCTATGCGTCGCATTGGAAGGTCATGGAGACAGGCCGGGCCAAGGCCAGTTACTCTTCAAGTTCAAGTTGAAGGAGATGCGAAGGATGTCGGTGGTGGAGTCGGTCTCTATGAAGCTTGGAAATTCTACTGCGGCGCCACCACGACCACCGAGCCTGAACAACGCTCAACCGTCGATGTCCTTCTGGGATATCCTCTTCTTCTTCATGGTTACACCCACCAGAATCTCAACGGAAGCCAACCCGCACCAGCCAACTCAATGAGCATGGTCTCCCTCTCCGCCTTCACCTTCTCATCTACAAGCACCGCTCATCGTCGACGACCAACTTCCCGCTGTTCATCTCCTGCTGGATGCTCATCAAACGATGCACGTCCTCCCTGCCCTGGACCCTATCATCCTCCTGTCATCCACATCGATCTGGAGTATCCAACGCGCTGACTCCTGCGTCCCTCACGGGCAGCTCCCTGCACTCTAGCTCCATTGAGTTGCTATTTGGGGCTTCCTATTTGGGGCTTGCAGATTGGATGATGGTGGCTTGGGTTCCTCGCGATCCCATGAAGTAGCCGCCACGCTCGACCAATGTATGATGAGGCTCGTTTTGACGTTGGGTCGGCTCCTTCGGCCTCGCGCGTCTTTCGTTTCTCGATGCCGTTGCTCGTGTTTCTTAAATTCCTACGCGGTTGACCCGTCTTTCCTTGTTCTAGTGGCTAGGTCCTTACCACCAACCTCTGGGACTTAGGGTCATCTTGTCGCTAGATGGCTAGACTTGATCCCAGTCGTCCTTGGTAGCTAGTTTCTCGTTTGTTTTCTTTTCCCCCAAACTTACAAGAACGGCTGGAATCGAGCCTGCTAGACGGCGTAGCCATGAAATTCACGTGCATCCTTGTACTTCGGTCTGTTCTCAACGCTCGGACACGATTTTATCTCCACGTCTACACATATGGATTCATTTGAAGGAGTCTTACATTATGGACCCACTCTTTACACCACACATGGACCACACTCCGACGTTCTCGAAGCTTGCGTACTCATACTTACTGTTACCTACATCTTTCGGACAACAACCCCCATGCGTCACATCCATACCTCTTTCCACGGCTAGCCCCAGGACAGTTCTAGCACAGTGTAGGGTGCTCCACGACCCGGGCCCAGTACTTACAACCCGCATCAGCAAACCATAACCAGAAGTGATGTTAGTCTGTATTCTCACCATAGATTATATGCGCTGATTTCGATGCACCTTGAGCTCTGGATATCAGCCAACTGAGCACAACAGTTTTGGGCAGTCAATGGTGGGGACGACAATCGCAAGGATACAAGGAAAGGCCGAGTAACGAGATGCCCAGATGTGCGAAGCTCAATGAGACCTTTATCAGAGCGATGAGAGTCGTGCTTGAATTGGTGTCGATCTTGCCACGGAATGGCGGAGGCAAGAGCTCCCGTGGAGAGTGGAAAGTCCGAGGGAGAAGTGTGCGGGGAAGAAGACGGAGTCCGTGCACGTAACAGTGCTCCCTTCGTTTTTCGACCCCTTTCCTCACCGCCGCCACAAACACTGACGCTCTTTCCCCGTATCCATCCCTCTGAACCTGAATCATGCTCTTTCCTTAAATCTGTTGTCTAGGGTTCCAATATCTTTGCTCAGTAGGCCGTTGGTGTGAATATTCTTTCAAATGCTCCATGTTCCCTATCGATAACCAGCCCATGAACGGCCTTTGTCACTCTTCTTCTGGACCGAATGTTCACCATGTCGCAGAATCCCAAAAAACCCACGTCCACGATGGTGTCCATGTCGTTTTCGTCCTCTGCCAAGCGAACGCAGAGTTTCGCTCGCACGACACTCCGTTCCAGCCTAGTTTAAATTCAACAACAATACAGTTGCGCATCTCCACGCTCCTCTTTCCCCGAACACTGCTAAACGACCGTATATCTGCGTCCCAATGCCTCCTCTCCCCCTTCCCCACCGTCGACTTGCCTCCAATCTGTAAGAATAACAAGGTCGGCTACGACGCGCGTGTGAGATATAAGTATGAAAGCATAGGTAAAAGACATACTCACCTCAGTGATATCGCGGGCAATCACTGAGGTGCACGAAAGCTCATAGGTACCATATATACGAGTTGGCATGAGGCCAACATGAGGCGAAACAAAAGAAACACATAAGAAAATCCTACCGGTCAAAGCGGTACATACGAGGAGTAAAAACTCCTATTGGGCGCCACGGCCACGCGACAATCCATCACCTGGATCAGCTCGAGCTTGAGCTGCATTTGGGATTCCAACACAATCAGTGTATCCCTCGCGTCAATTTCTCTGTTCATGAAGACTGATGAACCGTCCTTCTGGCCCATTCCCCTCCCATTCCGACGTTGGCTATTTCACTACCTTTCCACCTCCGGATACTCTGTGCTAAATAGCACCGTTATCCTTATCCTCTATCTACTCAGGTGAACTGACGCTTACTCGCGAACGCAAAGGCTACGCAATACCCACACCTCATAGTGCCGTCTGACCTTCAGTCAATGGTGATCGAGACCTTGAAGAACGACCTGCCCGTCGACCTCGACCTAGCCAGCTGATCACAGCCCAACCGCTCTGTACCTTCGCCTAAGCTGCTTCGTCACCTTTCTCTTCGGTATTGCTCCTCTGCTCCTCCAATATCGGTATCGAAGCCGCGACCATCTAGGACTTGTTTTGGCATGGTGCCCTTTCTTAACGTTGCACGGGATCGGCCTGCGGTGCTATCAGTCGATAATGGACATGGACGTTACTCTAGAGGGATGGGTAGACGTCATGAAGTCTGACCCATCCATGCTGGTCTACGATTCCCCGATTCGAAGTCGTCCCTACTCTGTATATGTTCTTAGATATATCATTGTTTTTTTGGCTACTCTATCCGTGGAATCACCATCTCAATTAAACACGAACTCACAGTTGACGAAAAAGTCCATTTTTCCCCTTGTGAACGTTCTTTCGGCCGCCCTTCAACGACTATTCCGCCCTTTTTTACAGTCTTCACCACGATTTATTCCTTGAGACTTTGATGGGATTAAATACTGAATACATCTCAGTCTAGGTTTCGTCGTCTCCCATATCCACATCCCAAAGACAGAGTCTGCCTTTGCAGCCTCCAGATAGCAGCTGCTTGCCGCCAGGCGAGAACGCGATTGATGCAACCCATTCGTCGGTGTCAATCTGCCAAAATTTCTCCCAGGTTCTCCACTTCCACATCCCTATTGTGTTATCCATACTTCCTGTCGCAAGTACTTGATCATCGTCGCGGATGGCGAGACACCGAATCGTACAGTCATGGCCCTCAAAAGTGTCCTCGATCGTTCCAAATTGGAATTCCAAATCTTCACCCTGCCATGCACGGTTCCGGCAACGATCCACTCCCCAGAAAAGCTCCAGACAAGTGAGATCGAGTTTTCATGGGAATCCTTCAACTCAATCAATGCTGGATCTCGATCATCGAACGACCACACTTTGGTGGGACCTAAATCCATAGTAAAAGGCAAATGGGAGGCATCCCTGGAGAAAGCAAGGCTTTCAATTGGGTTGCCCCGAGCTTCAAGACTCTTGGACACCTTCCATTGGTCTCCCTCCCGCCGCCACAACTTGGCCCACCCTTTCCAATGCCCGGTTGCCAAGGTTTGGTGATCATCGGAGATGCAGAGAGAGGAGATGTTGCCACTTTCATTGGGATTCTCGGTATCAGTGCATTTGATGACTGATGGGAGGATGCTGACATCCTTCACACCCACAACAGCAATGTGTGAACCATTACGAGAAATTGTCGGATACGGCCCTGGAGCATTGGCGGTCTCCCTGGGAGGTTGGGTGGATCCATCCCAGATCAAAACAAGTGTTTTCGCATGAGAGCTTGCAGTGAATACAGGTCGCCTAGGATCCAGTGTTGAGAAAGCCACATTCAAAATGCTGACATGGATTTGCAAATTCCCCATGAGAGCTATGGAAAGACAACTCAGAGCGGCTCATTTCACAGATGAATCAACCCACCGAAGGGTTGGAGAGCCCTGAAGAAGTCATCTCGGTAAGTCGTCGCAAGGAATGAAGACCCCCATTTGTATACATCAGCGAATTTTGGTCGTAAATGCGTGGAGATGGGGAAAGGGTGCTGGCCTGGCCTGGCATTGGCAACAAGCTGTATGACTGTTAGCTTGACCTCCGGTGCTGTTGTAAACGATTTTAATCGCACTGCAGCACTCATCACCTTTAAAAGTGTCTTATCAACATTTGGCACTTCTAACAGTGAGGACAGACGCGTAGCTAGAGAGATATGAGCAAACACCCAAGGTGTACTCTTGGATAAATTGACTCACAGTTGCCTAAGAATGACTGGAGGGTTTGTATGGCCGCAGCAATTATATTCAATGTATGTGACTTATCCCCTGTACCAGACTCCAGGATATCACACGCGTGAGATAGCGAATTGAGGGTATGTGATGCATTCTCGAAGGGATCTTGCTCGATGATGGGCAACCTTGGAGCAAATGAAAAGACAGCGAAGAGGTCTTCCCAGTTAGAAACCTCGAGTGATGGAACAAGGAGTGCCTTCGGGGTGTATGAACGAGAGGGGGGCGGTGAAAATGGTATGACCTGGTCATGATTACGAAACAAGCAGCCACCACAATGACCGACATACTTACCTTGGAAAGCGCATCAAGTTCCCTCTCCGCGTTTGTGTCCAGTGCACTCGGGGTGAAAACGGACTGATGGATTAATTGACCGGGCTGTATTTTCCGGGGTTGTCCACGGTGCGGCCTAAATATTTCAACATCCAACACAGATTCAGTTAGAACATGTAAAGTTTGCGTGACTATTAGTATGCAAAACTCACCACCACGTTAAGCTATGTTTTTTCATGTATGCGAGCACACCGAACGGAGTAAACTCTAGAAGCATCCAAGCCCAAGTCAATGATTCCTTTGGGTCTACCGTTACCCAGTTTCCGTTGTAAGGTTTGAATAGAAGCCGGCAGGACTGAGCTTCAAAGATCATCCACCGAAGGGAGTCGCTGAAGTTGTTCGGGTCCTCGTTTTCCTCGTTTCCCCCACCACTGGTCAACAAGTTAAGGATGCCGAAAAATGCGAAGGGATATCACGTACATGTCGGAATGGGTTCCCTTGAACCATACTTCCTTTACGTCTCCCGGTGAGCCTTTGATGGGACCAAGACCTCCATTGGCATACTCGGGCTGGAACTTGACTCCACACTCGTCCAACGCCAATGCATGACGGAAGTGGCAGACGTGGGCCATTCCGGACACCATCTCCGGAAAGGGCTGGCTATATAACACTCCGATAGAGGGGACAGTGTCCCTAGTACAAGTCAAGGTTTGTCGTTTGAAGAGTATCTATATCACGTACCAGACTCCTACGAAGTGGACTTTCACGTCTTCGTGGCACAGGGACCTTTTGAATGACATACGGAGTTTCTCTTCTTCACTTTCTGAAGGCTGTGGCTGGAATTGTTTGTTCTGGGATGTTGAATTCGATACCTTCGTTAAAATTGAGGTGCGAGTTTTCGCTGTCAGAACTGTGTATAGCTCATACGCGCTATTGATTCCAAGTGGGTAAAGCAAAGAAGGCAGGGCATAGAAGAAACATACAATGGGATCTGTTTTTCGTTTCCTTTTTGAAGAAGTCCCACCTAGAGTCGCATAGATAAGAATGAGTTTGACTGAAAGATTATGATACCCACTATTTCGATCATACCAGCAATGACGCGAACTTGATATGCTCCTCTCGAGAACCCTATGTAGACAAGGATTGGCTACGGTCCAACACGTAAGAAGCCGACCTATATCAATCACGTACCGAAGAGGAAGATACGGTCCCCAGGCTCGTAGTTCTCAGATAGCCATCCGTACGCGGCGTGGATAATCAGCTCGATGTCCCTAATGTTAAGTCAGGTGACGGTCCTGTGAGTCGTAGGACGAGTACAATAAACGGACCGGCCAATAAATGAACCGATGTAATCATAGATGACTTGCTTCCAGTAGTCAAATGATCGGAACAATGGTCGAGCAAACGTCCCGATACCGTTGTCGTAGAAAACAAGCTGCTTGACATCGCCGCCGACTTGAATGATTCGACTGTAGAGTTCAAAAATGTTGGTCTTCTACATGAATATTTGGGTCAGCATACAAGGTGTGAAGATGATATTGGATAGCCAAACATTGTTTCTGAATTGGTTTAATGTCCCATCAATGTTGACAATGAGGTTGCGTCTCTTCTTTCCTGGTTCGTCGCGATGGGGACAATCAACCTGAACCTCAAAGAGAGCTTTACGACGAGCTCGCTGAGTCTCTGCGGGTGTGGGAGTTGGTATTCGTGAAGGACTCGAGTCTTCGGAGATGTGTAGCTCGGGAATCGAGATTGGCGGGTGATTGGAAGACATGACGAGGGAGATGAACGACTCGAGGTGTTAGTTAAAGAGGACGTTGAAAGCGGGAAGGAAGCGATTCCTGGAGAAAAGATTGTTGCCAATATTTTTATACAGCAAAAGAGATTCAAACGCCAAAGATAAGATCTCCGGCTGGCTTGAGAAAATAGATTCCATGGCCCTGCAAGGAAAACGCACGGAGAATGGGGTTACCCGACCTGCGTCCTCGAAGTAGCCTGAATACTAGAGTAAAAGATCGCACTCCCTGAGCTGCGTTGAGTTGGTGAAAAGCGTTCGAAGCAACGGTAGGACAAGCAAAGATGCTTACTGCTTGTTTTTCTTTTTACAACCTCAGAAAGCCAATATTTATTGCTTCATTATCGTTGAATCGATGACGGCCCGCTTGAGAGTTTGAGTGCAACGAGGCATCACTCTGGAACGAAGGAGAAGGAACCTTCCACGCTGGCTTGACGCTGAAACCCCACTGAGTGCAATGGCAGACGTGGAGTATGTCAATGAGGATGTCTTGCCTCGCCTCGAGGTGATGGAACTTGGGGGAATCTCAAACGAGCCTTCTGGGAGCATTCCAACTGTCAGCCATGCTACTGATTCATGGGAAACAATGACATACATGGGAATCAGCTGCTGGGTATAGACTTGCCTCTTCCTTCGTAATCGGATTACGAAGAAAGAGGCGAGTGGCTGAATGAAGCGGCTAGAAAAAGGGAACCCGAGGAAAACGAGAGATACACGGCCGACGTTGATACTTTCCGTAGGCGGTTAGTCAAGGCTGTGGGCAGAGATAACTGCGGACCACAGAATTTCATCAAATCGAGGGTACGAGGGTGTCTGAGCGCAGAGAAAACGAGGCATCATTGTCGACGGAAACACCGGAGAACGAAGGTTCTTCAATATAACTATTCTTGGGTAGGTTATGGGATAGGACGGCGA
Organism: Pleurotus djamor; assembly: GCA_029747585.1. Taxonomy (NCBI): domain Eukaryota; kingdom Fungi; phylum Basidiomycota; class Agaricomycetes; order Agaricales; family Pleurotaceae; genus Pleurotus; species Pleurotus djamor. The sequence goes on from JAPEVF010000755.1 coordinate 12,952, forward strand.
ATCAGTGGGTCGCAGGCATCTTTCAATGCTTTCTACCACGCTGAGTACGTATACTCTACGAGCGAGGGAGGTCATGAGTTCGAATACAAGTGGTAGGATGGAGGTAGACGGTCGAACTCACTGCCCATTGGGGAGATGCTTTCCCGATGGATTTTTTCGCTTACGACGAAACGACGATGCATGACCACGATGCAGGTCAAGTGGTGGAATCGCCGGAACGGTCAAAAGCCTACATGACGGTTAGCTGGCTCATGCAAACGGAGATGTAAAAGATAAGACGTAGAACATGTCAGAAGGAAGGAACATGGAATACGGAAAGAACTCACAAAGGGAGACCAGGAAGCTGTTGATATGAAGCAAAGAACGATACGCTGTTCTGTTCATTAAGATAACTCACTTCCCTACACGATGGGAACGGGGGTACTTGGTCGTGCGTGATCTATTACGCTAAAAGTGAAGGCAAGAGGTCGCTTCGCTGCTACCAACACGAGAGTTCTGTCAATCTTGTGAATCTTTCCTCTCTGCCGTGATAGTTTCGGCAGCGTGTGAGAAGCTAGGGATGCGAAGGTGAAAGAGAGACTCCATGGTGGGGAGAAAGAACAAGGAATAGAGCTAATTTGTCCAGTACCATGAACCGTGAGTTAGACAAGACTGAACTGGCACGAGGACGAGGACGAGGTAGGACCTCAGGTTAGGTACACAAGCTCAAAGTTTCTCGGGCCAAGTTTCATGTAGGACAGTTTATCGTATATTACAACAGCGTGGATGCTGAGATAGTCGTATCCGAAGTGTGAACACAGTCGAGGACAGCCAGGAGAAATGAGAAGCGAGATTCGGGAAACAGAGGGCTTCAAAGTGGCAGATTTGACGGTCAAAGTTTTTTGTATCCTCTTAAGAACGTCGTCGCAGGATATAAACAGAGGGTGAAAATACTCGGATCGCCCAAGCAAAAAATCGTATTGAAATGGGAAGGAGGAAAGTTGGGAAAAGGCGGCTAATCGCGGTCCAGCGCTAATCACATCAGAAGCCGTTGCCAAGCACGCACACACACCTCTTTTTTGCAAACCTCCATCTTCTCCAAACCGTGCTCGAAGGCTCTCTCACTTCAAGCTTTCGTCTTTCGTCTTTACTGCTGTTTCGGAGTTTCTTGAGAATTGGTTTTTTTTGTCGATCCGTCCTGTCCAGTTATCGAAATCTCCTTATATAGTAATTTTGTGTTCTCACACGTCAACATCGCGTCAACGCGTCTGACCACTGACCACTACCTCCTCCATCCCAATGGCCGATTTTGATAAATTCCTCCCAAAACATCTTGCATTGGATGCTCGCGAGCCGTATACTGCGAATCCAAGTACCTCTCCGCATCGTCACTCCGGGACCTACTATGAATCCGACTTTGACGACTCATCGGATTATGAACTCGATGACCCGACTTTGTATGAACCAATAGAACTTGAACCTGAGCTTCAGGCAATCAAAGACCAACAAGAAAAACACTGTACGCGCCACAATTAGCTTTTGTAAACGTTTTGGCTCAAGAACTTGTAGTCACTGGCCGCTTCAGGTTGAACCAGGTCATCGCCAAAGAGCCTGAGCCAGACGACTACCATGAATCCCCAACACCAACGCCAACAAAACAGAAAAAAACCCAGAAGCGACGCAAAGCCAAATCTATCACACACGACGAAAGCGACGCGTCTGAGGATCCACCAGCCAAACGAAAGAAGCATACAAAGGACGCGCGGCCCAAAGTCACCTTTTACGTGGATGTTCAAGTTCCAATCCCGTCTGGGCAGGCCCCGAAAGGTCGACAAACGCGCAACCAAAAGGGTCCTACCGAGGAAACACGAAGATTGGGCCCGTTCTTCACCGCCAATCCGCCTTCAGAAGATTACAAGGCATTCCTCAAGCTCGTCGCCGTGGCAGTCCAGTGTACGCCCTCCAGGCTCGTGACCGCCCAGATGGAATGGCGCTACGCGACGCCGAAGAATGACCAACCAAAGCCCCTCAAGAGTGAAGCTGGGTATGCTGCGATGGGATTGTCTCTGGAGGAGCGAAGTAAGGATTTTGTCTTGAACATACGCATGCCACCACCTCTGCCAAAGGAACCAGTGCGTATATACAATCTTCAAGGGAGGTAAATGACTACTAACTGTATACACATGGTTTTGCTAGAGTTGGAGTGACGATGAGAAGGAAAATCAGGCGTATGATGAGGTGCAAGTTGTCGACACAACGGTGGATATGAGTGTGAAGGGACAAATCGTAAGTTTACATTTGTACTGGACTTTTTACTTATGCCTTTTAGGCTGCTATCGCGGCGGCGGCGACCCCAATCGTAGAACAACTTCGACAACGCTATCCGATCGGCGGATGCAAGGAATACCCAGATATGCACGTGTATTCACTCTCGACAGGCAACAATACGACGCGATGGGAACTCACACCGTTGCGGTTACAGATCTGGGCCACCGCGATTGTATGTTCTATTCATTTAGCCGTGTTCTAATTTCTCACTGTTATGGCTTCCAGGGGAAGGGAGATGGATATGCAACACTAACAAGGCCACCAGCTTCAGCCCACTTCACATACGAACAACGCATCAAGGCAGCACCCGCACCCACCGCACCCACACCCACGCTTGCGGTACACCCAGAGCCCCATGCCCACCTTGTTCCTCCTCCTCCTCCTCTCGTTCCTCCCCCTCCCGTGATGTCTCAGTGGCCTTGGCCTTACTCATATCCTCCCATGCCTCCTACTTACCCCCCAAACAACTTTGCTCACCCGGGCTTTCCCCCGCTTGTACCTACACCAACTCAAGAAGCTGAAGCTCCTGTTCGTTCCCCACAATTGAATGACGCCCAACTCGCTCAAGCCGCTAACGTGACGATGGAAGAATTTGCTGCTCATTACAATCTCTCTGCTGCCGACCAACGAGCGTTCCGCGCTGTTGGCTATTCTCCGGGTGATGTTGGTATCGAGGACCTTTCCCCGGGTGATTGGAAGGATGCCGACATTCTCGTGCTTGTCAGCAAGCGTTGCATTCGGATTCATCAGCAGTTTATCAAGGACATCATTTCAGGCGTGTTTGTGTAGGCCTCCACAATTCTTCTCATTCTTGGGCTTGTGATCATGGACAATGTTTCGTTACTTTACAAACACAATTGTAATTATGTACTTGTATTCGAACGGACTAAAATACATATCCAGCATGTTTGAACCATTCTCGTGATGCGGCGGCGGTAATACACCCACAAGCCTCTAAAAGCACTTGGACAGGGTCATCAGAGTGTCGAAGCGTATGCGCATGGCGACGTAGATAAGCTTTGACTAAAAATGCTCAGAAACTTGGCAGAATAGAGTGTTGGCGGCACGTACGAAGGCTGAAAGACTCCTCAATTGGATTGTAGTCGGGACTGTATGGGGGGAGGTAAAGGAGCAAGCAAACTATACATTTAGGTGAGTATATGCATCTAAGTTCCGTGTCGTTGACTGACCAGCTGCCCTAACTAGGTTGACAAGGGCCGGGTTGTGATGAATCCGGCAGTTATCCATGACGAGGACTGATCGTGCACCAGGGAAGGGGTTCATATGAATAAGCTATTGGATTGGCAGTAGGGTTAGCCGTGGAGATGCGCAGGCACAGCATAAAATGGCATAGAACATACCACTTGCTCTTGGATGAACTCATAGAACGATAGGCCATCATACGATCCCGGAATAACCTCAGCGGCCACATAACCATCAATTCCTAACACGGCAACCAAAGAGTAGCGATCCCCTTGGACAAAGACATCACTAAGCGCAGCCCGTTCCCCAGCGTGTGAGCGACCATGAGAGCGCGCCCAAATGTGTTCATCCTTGCTGGTTTCGTCGACAAAGATAAACTGGGAGCCATCGGCTTCGAAGTCACCCCCTTGGATCGTCTGCATCCACTCAGTCCGAAGTTCAAAGTCCCGTTCCAGAGCTGATTTTGACAGTAGCTTCCGAGTAATCCCAGCGTCGAGGAGAGTCTGATGAACTGTGGGCCGCGAAACAGCGATGTCGTGGTTAATGGCCAGCCAAACAACTAGTTCGTCAAGATATAGGTCAGGTTCGGTGCTTAGAAGCTCAGTTATCGTTTCGACGACAGCAGAAGTAAGGCGACGAGAGGGTCCTCTAGATCCAGCCGGTCGGTTCACATTTCCAAACTCTTGCATATTTTGGAGCCATCGGTAAATGCTGGCAGGAGAAACACCAAGGACGTCCGAAATATCAGCAATTTCCCAGTCACGTTGGCGAAGAGTGAGAGCACATTCTTTGAGATCGCTGCTGATGCGACGGAAACCCATGGAGCTGACGGTTGGAGGGAAAAGGACACGGGGGTCGGTTGCGGTACTTGGAAAAAGAGCAAGCAAATNAAAATTACTATATAAGGAGATAACTGGACAGGACGGATCGACAAAAAAAAACCGATTCTCAAGAAACTCCGAAACAGCTGTAATGCGTATCTCACAGGCTACGTGTGCTGGATGAATCTCTGAATGGGGGAAAATCTGGACTTGGTTTTCTGGTGCGTGCGCTGTAACCCCGCTCTCAGCCCTCTAACTCACCTTTTTTAGTTTTTCTTTCTTCGTGTCAGCCTCCGTCTATTGACCTGTTTTTGCGATTCTCATCCTTTCAGAAAACATCTCCGTCTACAAGTCCTCGCTATGCTACACGCACATAACCTAGCAATCGCCCTCAATACTTGCTTTGCCGCCCTGCGGTCACTGACGCCAAATCTGCACGGTTCATGGCTGGGCTTTGGGCAGGGTTGAGTTTGTGGAGATGTCGAGTAGAGGGAGGTTCGGTTTGGGATCGGTGGGAGGTGGTATTGAAGAAGTCGACGAGAACATGGCGCTCCCACGAACGCGAAGATTTGCATAACCCCGGCGAACCTCAAGCTCATGTCTGAAGCAGCCGACTCTCTCGTTTCTCATGAGAGAGCAGCTTCTCGATGACCGACCCATCCTTTACAGCAACATGGTCAGCAACAACCGCACCACCATCCGCGTCATCAACGCAGCCCGTTGCATCTAGCACGGGTGTATTCCAGCCACGAGGACCTGCTCCCCGTGCCTTTTCTTTCCTCCTCCTTCGACCTGCCGTAGAATCCGGGAGCGGAGGAAGATATGCTCCTCCTCGATACCGCACTTACCGTGATCAGCAGAGCCCAGTGTTATTGTCCTCGATGTCAATGTCCAGACGAACATGGTGGTCACGTCGGTCGGCTCTCTACGCTTGTGCTGAAACTGTATTCATCCAGCCATTGGGGTTTCGAGTTCGGAGTTGACGATCACACCTACCTTGAAGGAAAGGTCGTCGGCGTCTAAGTGGCTTGGTTACTCGCGAGTTGGAAGACGTCGTTCGTGTTCCTTACATGCTCGTTTGGTCTTCCATCACCCTACCGTATAACGTTGCTAGACGCAACATTCTTTGATACAATCGTGTGTTTCCTAGCCGTGAACTTGATCTGTATCTTTGTACTTCGGTCTGCTCTAAACGCTCGGACACGACTTTCTTTAATTCTACCTATATCATTACATTCCATGGACGCTTTCCATTACGGACCCATTCTTTACACCACAAATGGACTGGACTACTACTTCCTCGAGACGTGCAAACTCTACGTACCTACCATTATCTCTATCTTCCGGACAACTCACAGCATACATCGCATCCGTACCTCCTTCCATAGCTCCACGGACAGTTCTGGTATATGCAATCGCTCGAGACCCAGTACGCACGGTGCTTCATACCCAGCTACGATGGATAGTGCATACACTCTACACACCATATATGCGCTGGTTACAATAGATGAGGAGGAGGGTGCTCCCAGTAAATGACATATGAGCTTTCGACGGGAACGACTATGACAGGGATAAGGAGAGGATAGAGTAATGGGTTGCATATGCAATACACAGCTGCGAGAGGAGGGATGTCGAAGCCGTGAAGGTTCTATTCCTGTCCATCAAGCTTTCAAGGCTTGATCGATGATCTATCAAACATAGGAACTGCGTACAATCACCGCTTCCCTCTCCTTCTCGCAGCATCAGCGTCCTTGTTGAGCATCTATGTTTGTTGATCTTCTACTTCATGTACCCCTACATCCCTTCTAGCGACATCCCCTCGAATATCGTGGCAGTTCAAGTACACCGTTCCCCGGACGCCGTGAGCTTGACCTTAGGCTGTAAACAGCCTACAGCTACTCGAGGTCGTCGAGAAATACGCATATTGTTTCTGGTCCTTATGCTAGGACCTCCTATACGCTGTGTCCCTCCTTCGCGCAGCGTTTCAACATTGGCTGTGGGTTCATAAAGAAGGACAAAGTTTACCAGTACCCCCTATTGCTCGTGTCAATCCAGAGCACGAAGAAGCCGTCTTCCTCAATACCAACGGTGGTTCCGTACTCCCGAACCCGCTGCTATCGCTACGTGCCCCCCGTTTCCGTCATCATATGGCTATGGATGTTTTGTCCTTGGAGTCCCTTCATAGCAGGGTGAGATGGGTATGGGTATGGGTTCGAGCAGGGTCAAGATGGATGACGAAGAAGACCGTGGACGACCATTGAATTCAGCACTGGGGTTATTGGATCACCCTCCCCCTTCTCAACATCGACCTCCTCACCTATTCCGCCATTCACAGTACATCCAACGTCACCGACGACACATGCTACCTTAATGCAGCCACGTTTGCACTCGGCTCGTGACGAATCGTACTCACTCAACCATTGGGTTCGAGCTTAGAGTTGAAGATTACCTTGAAGGAATCGTTGTCGATGTTTAGGTGCCGTGGGTTCCTCGCAACCACAGGAGGTACCTGTCATTCTCGACAGGCTATGGGCGATGAAGCTCGTCTTGATGTGATTGAGTCCGTATGTTTGGTTCATTTTGCGAAGACGTCTCGTTTGGTCTTCCATCGCCCTACCGGTTAGGTCCCTACGTATAAATGTCGCTACTGTATACGCGTCGTCCTTTGATATGATCGTGGGTTTGCTACATCAGGAAAACCAGAAATTCTGTTGAGCATCTGTGGGCCAAGCTCTTATCTGTCCGAGTCTGTCCAGGTGACAAAGGGGCTGTGAGCTTGCTGTGACTACTGTCAGCAGCCTAGAGTACCTGTCAGACACCTGTTTGCAACCTTTGTTGTTTACTTGGTACTTATATAATGACATTCCTAGGGCAGCCCCGAGCTAGTACATGGGAGCAACCTGACTAATTCGGCAGTACTCTTGATACACAAAACTTGTTGATGATGCTAGAGTAATACAGCAGTTTAGTTTAGTAGCTTGTGTGTCAACCAGCAGAGTTCAAGCGCCTCATCATCAGTGTTGTTGTTCATGGGTTGCCATTCACATCAAGAAACGGCATCAGGAAAACCCATTTTCTTAATAAACTAAAGAAAGATAGGACAGCACTGGAATATAAAATCTGTAGGCGCCAAGGAAAGCAATAAAAAGCTCAGCATTGTGTGAAAATAAATGGCGCAGAGTGTAAACAAGTGAGTTCATGATCCCCTATAAAATCCCCCTATAACAGACGTCGCAGATTTAACACTCTCCCTCTCAGGAATTGATGCTGGTGTTGCTGGCTGTTCCTGCCCCCTCTTCTCTCCTGCTCATCTGCAACCATCCCAATACCATGGAACCCATCACGCTGGAAGAATTCCAGAATATTGTTCCTGATAAACCAGGTAATGATACTCTGAAATGATTTGAGAACTCCACTAGAGAAAGTGACAATATATATTTTGTTTAGTACAATGTTTTGTAACTATATAGACTTGTCCATGGATTCAGGTAGAAAGATGGGGCCTGATCCAGGACCTCTTCCGAGTTCCACTTSMRTGMWGCTGAGWAATYGGCTATGGAACTTTGGCATCGGTTACGCCACTCCATACCTCGTCAACGTCGGTCCCGGCAATGCTGGTTTGCAAGTCAAAGTGTTCTTTATCTGGGGCTCTACATGTGCATGTTGCATCATATTCACCTATTTCTGCATCCCTGAGGTGGGTCAACTCCGCGTTCTACTCTTTCATGTCACGCGAATACTCAGTGTTTCATCGCCATTCAGACAAAGGGTCTCTCGCTTGAGCAAATTGACGTCCTCTATCAAAACACATTACCTTGGAGAGCGGGCAAATATCGTCAACGCCTGCTGGCCGGAGAATTGGATCCAAGCGATCCTAGTTCTGATCCTAATTCTCTTGAGAAGATATCTAGCCGACATGTTGATGGCTCTGAAAGCAAGGTTTAGCTTGTAATCTCTCCGTTACGAAATTGATAGACTTTTTTGTGTCCTCCATACTCTGTATATTGTCATCACCAGTAGCATATTGTCATGGGGACAAGTGGTGGGTGGGCGTACTTGCCAGAACTTCCAAGGGAGCGATTCGCTTCTCGAGAAGTGTCACGCAGGGTACCCGTTGCTTCGGTTGAACTTCTCAACCTTGACCGAGAATGGGCCATTGCAAACATAACGGGATGTATCACGTATGTAGGAGTACAGTTATAGTACCCACAGCAAAACGACGACGAGCAAGAGCACAGAGCAAACAATGTGATATGTACGCAATCGGTCGTAAACGAGGTCGTGGTAAAGGTAAATAATAGAGATAATCGTAAAAATGGATCGATGTGAGGTGAGATGGGGAGTAACATCTTCGTGTAGGGAATCATGAATCAAATCAAATAACATATGATAAAAAACAACAATGCGAATGCGCGGGCCAAAGGAAGATGGGCTGTAGCTCTCATAATGCGTGGAGCATGGTGGATAAAAAGATGGCGCGAAGGAGAAAGATCACGAGAAGTGACGCGTTGCCCATAGAGTAGATGGATGATGTGGAACTGGAGCAGAGGATGAATGATGCCAAGAAAA
>JAPEVF010000756.1:0-21832 GCA_029747585.1 Pleurotus djamor
GTCCACTTGGTTTCCGAGGTCGAAGGAAAGGTGTCCCTCTCCCGTGTGTCTGCGGGGGGAAGCTCCTCGACGAATATCTGGTTCTCCAGAATCCATTTGTTCGTTGTCTTGGTTTGCTTCTCGTGTTTAACGAACTCCTGCTCCGAGACCCACGTAAAGTTCTGAGCCATGTGCTGCCATGGGCCAGAGGAAGCGAGATCTTCGTTTGTGCGGTATATGTGCGTCTCTGTGCGTCGGGGCTGCGAGTACTGGTGTGCGTGGTGCCGGTGGGTAGCGTCGGTCTTGGATCGATGGAGGTTGGCGCGAGTGCGAGGGTGTACTTGCTGCATCGCGAACACAAGTTCGAGTGTGTGGGAGGATGCAGATGCACGGTATATACGAGGTGTGACAATGGCTGCAGGCGAGAGCGCGACTTATATAGTTACAGCCTTCTTCCGATAGAAATGATAGGATGTGAAAAAAAAGAGGTGGACCGCGCCGGAGAGATTTGAGGCAGCTGCGACGATTGTGTCCATGCCCCCGAGTCGAAGGCCACGTTGCGAGGGTCGTGAGTCTGAACAAACATCGTGCATGCCTGAAGTCGATCAGCTCGCCGCCACCATCCAATCAAATCGTCTTCCGGGAGATTGCTGGCACTGGCAACGTTGTGTAAACTAGGTAAGAGCTACATGCATCAAGCTTGAGGTAGTTTTATCAATACAATGAAATCGGCATAAGTAAAAAGAACAGGACCCAGGCATAAACAGATCTACAAGTTCATCAAGGAATCTACCAATAAAATAATGGCCAAGCATGGAAGATGGGGTTCAACAACCCACAGTCAGGTCGAGCAAAATCCGGAATCGCTCACAGCTTCCTTCTTCGCAGAAGTAGCTTCTAGACGAACCGAGTCTGTGTAAGGGATGTCAATGCCGATTGGGAAGGGGTGAGACAAGTCGCTCACTAAAGTAAATGTGCGACTGAGCCTCGGCAGCCGTCAATCTTTCGCAATGATCATAGCGAAGCAATTTATCAAGAAGGTCAATGGCCTCAGGCGAAGCCAAGGTTTGTGTGTCCGACGTAATGAACCGAGTCCAGGAGAGCTTCGGGTAACTGATGGTTCAAAGTCAGACACAGTTATACAAGGGTCAACGGCGGACATACTCTTGGAGCAACGATTCGTGGTCGGTTTCAAGGTGTATAGAATAACGTTGCAGGTACTGATCAAACTTCGCTGTCCCGAGTACTTTCATGATCTTTAGTAGTTGATCGTCGTTATCCGAACCACGAAAGAAGTGTTCTTTTCGAAAAATCTACTATCTGTGAGTCATTTACCGAAGAACTGGAAGGGGGGATCGTACCATGGATGCGAACATGCAGCCAACACTCCAGAGATCCAGACTATAGTCATACAGCTTGTACCCAACGAGCAGTTCAGGTGCTTTGTAGTACCGGGAGCCAACACGAATGTGATATTCGGTTTCTGGATGATAGAACTCGGCGAGGCCCCAATCAATGAGTTTAAGCTATCGGGAGAAGATGTTATATTATTACTGAGAAAGAAGTGGCCGAGGATCGACGAACCTCGCGACGCTGGTGGTCTATCATCACATTGCCTGGTTTCACATCTCGATGCATAACTCCATGAGAGTGGGTAAAGTCCAATGCCTATCATGGATTAGATGCGCAATGGGTACGCTGAAGGGGGGACGTACTTTGAGCAGTTGGAACGTGTAATGTTTGATATCGCCCTCTGTCAGCCGGGGGAACAGCTGCTTCCACTCGTTGCTATCAACGTACTCCATGACGAGACTGTGGTATCGCTTCGATGGGTCGCGGACAACATCCAAGAGTCCAATGACATTCGGACCTCCGGTAAGGTTGCGCAGAATCTTAATTTCGCGTTTGACTTTCCTAGCAGCCACAGGCTTGAGAACCTTGATTACGCAGGGTTCGCCGTTTTCCACGTCGAGACAGCCAAACACCTAAGGTCCTAGGGCATGAGCGTCGACGTCCTTCTCAAGTTGGTGAAAATTACATACATCGGAGTATTTACCTCCACCGACACGGCGGAGGACTTCATATCGTTCTGGATGACTCCATTCGATGTGGAAGTTTTCTAGCCGCGTATTTAATGAAGGCAATAGATAGGGCACTGGGTTCAATGGATCCTGATGAGCGGTGCTTACCATAATCATACCAAGTGGATCCAAACCTCTCGTTTACATCACGATAAACCCGAGCCATTAGCAGCGTAAGTAGAGTAATTGAGTATTCTGGATCTGATTGCCACCCTAGAGCTTGTTTCGTGTGTTGAGGGCTGAGAGGGCTAACGGCCAGGTTGCATGAATGTAACTTTGGAGGAAGAGAGCAAACTTGCTTTTGGCGCCCATGCTGCATGGCTTGCTGGCTCCGAAGTCAACTTGCACAAACAACGACGCGCTTTCAGACTCCGCTCCTAGGCAATCAAAGTCGCGTCTTGACGCGTCCCTTTCCCATCAACCATGTCGGTCAGTCCAGCTCCTCTCCAGCCCCCAATGCGCACTCTAGCTGACATCCACCACAGACTCCACGAAGAACTAAGCGCCAGCGCTCCGTCACACCACCACCAGGGCCAACCCCAGCTCGACGCCTTTCCCAGTCATCGTCACTACCGCCATCTTCTCCTCCAGCACCCTTCTCAGACACAGACGACAGTCTTGACGAAAGAGATGGAATTCTGGATGCGGAAGGCGAAGATGACGAAGATGGAGAGGATCTTTTTGCCCAGACACTCGAGGAGTATGATCATCTTGAAATTTCCCATCAACTTTTCTGATGTGTTCGCAGCGACTATACCGCAAATGAGCTTCTTGACACCTACTCTGACACGGGCTTGAACGATGACGAAGATCAGGCAGAACTTACCGCTGCTGGACGTCGCGCTGCTGAACAAAAGATGGCTCGACGAGATAGGATAGAACGCCAGGGTCAACGCGGTGCTCGTGCTCTGCGCAGAAGTCGTGCGCCAGCATTCCTTGGGAGTGATGGCTTGGACGACGATGACGAACTTGACGACGAACTCGGTATCTCGCGTATGAAGCGCAGAACCAGGAGACAGTATGATGAGCGACGAGATATGGACGATATGGATGGTGTGGAAGATGTGAGTTCTTTGTTTTCAAACCATAGTTTCTTAGGCTAAGAGCCTTGCAGGAACTACCTCTCGAACAACTCAGTGACATTAAAGCCAAATCTATCGTGGAATGGATTGCCAACGAACGCGTCCGTAGATCGATAATCAAGCACTTCCGACAGTTCTTGATGACTTATGTTGACGAACATGGTTCTTCCGTCTACGGGCAGAGGATACGTAACCTGGGTGAAAGTGAGCACCACCTAATATGATTGTCGTCTTGTTGACCTCTGATCCCCTCACTCTCAGCGAACTCTGAAAGTCTCGAAGTCTCATACCTCCACCTCGCGCTCTCAAAACCAATTCTTGCCTATTTCCTCACCAACGCCCCGACGGCTATCTTGGTCATCTTTGATCAAGTTGCGTTAGACGCGATTCTTGTATACTACCCGGCCTACGAACGCATCCACTCCGAAGTCCATGTCCGTATCGCAGATCTCCCCCTCAGTCTCTCCCTTCGCGATCTTCGTCGGGCCAACCTCAACAACCTCGTTCGTATCTCCGGCGTCGTGACTCGCCGAAGTGGTGTATTCCCCCAGTTGAAATACGTCAAATTCGACTGCAAGAAGTGCGGCGCGGTCCTAGGTCCATTCTACCAAGATGCAACGCGTGAGGTCAAAGTTAGCTACTGCGCTAATTGTGAATCAAAGGGTCCCTTCCCGGTCAATTCGGAACAGGTGTGTATTCACTCACGTTTGCAGGCTAGACCACTGAGTGAATTTATAAATAGACGGTGTACAGAAACTATCAAAAGATGACTCTGCAAGAATCACCAGGTTCAGTACCTGCAGGTCGTCTTCCTCGTCATCGAGAAGTCATTTTGCTCTGGGATCTCATCGACAGTGCTAAACCAGGCGAGGAAGTCGTAAGTATCATCGCCATGACTTTCTTCACATTTCTCATACCTACGCCATGGCTTCTAGGAAGTCACTGGGATCTATCGAAACAACTTCGACGCGTCGCTCAACTCGAAGAATGGCTTCCCCGTTTTCTCGACTGTGATCGAGGCCAACCATATCAACAAGAAAGAGGACCTGTTCGCCGCTTTCCGCCTCACCGAAGAAGATGAACGAGAAATCCGACTTCTAGCTCGTGATGAACGGATTCGGAAACGTATCATCAAGTCGATGGCTCCTTCTATCTACGGCCACGAAGATATCAAGACCGCCGTTGCACTCTCACTCTTTGGAGGTGTTCCTAAGAACGTCAATCATAAGCATCCGATCAGAGGAGACATCAATGTCCTCCTCCTTGGGGATCCCGGAACGGCTAAATCCCAAGTTCTGAAGTACGTAGAGAAGACGGCTCATCGTTCGGTGTTCGCGACTGGTCAGGGAGCCTCCGCTGTTGGTTTGACGGCCAGCGTTCGCAAGGATCCCGTTACGCGTGAATGGACGTTGGAAGGCGGGGCGTTGGTTCTCGCCGACAAAGGCACCTGTTTGATTGATGAATTCGACAAGATGAACGATGCGGACAGGACGTCGATTCACGAAGCTATGGAACAGCAATCTATATCCATCTCCAAGGCGGGCATCGTCACCACTCTGCAAGCGCGTTGTGCCATTATCGCTGCGGCTAATCCAATTCGAGGGAGATACAACCCGACGATACCGTTCCAGGCGAATGTGGAGCTCACTGAGCCCATTCTTTCTCGATTTGATGTTCTGTGTGTGGTGAAAGATGGTGTGGACCCTGTTGCGGATGAGTTGTTGGCGCGGTTTGTCGTCGGTAGTCATGTCAGAAGCCATCCCGGCTTTGACAAGCAGAAGGAGGAAATGGGCGTCGGTACTACCATGGACGCGGATGTAAGTCACCAGATCTTCACATTTGCGCTCTCACTGACACCTTGACATGGGTAGCTCATTCCACAAGATCTCTTGAAGAAATACATCATGTACGCCCGAGAGAAAATCAAGCCCAAGCTCTACGACGTCGACCAAGAAAAGATGTCCAAACTTTTCGCAGATTTACGTCGTGAATCGCTCGCAACTGGGTCCTATCCGATCACTGTGCGTCATTTGGAGAGTATGATTCGGATGTCGGAGGCGAGCGCGAAGATGGCGTTGAGAGAGTATGTTCGAGCGGACGATATTGATCTAGCCATCGAAGTTGCTGTGGGCAGCTTTGTCAGTGCGCAGAAGATGAGTATCAAGAAGACTTTGCAAAGAGTAAGTATCTTTGATTTCCTTCCGGGTTGCCCTTGAGACTGAAGGCGTAAACAGGGTTTCCGAAAATACCTGACGCAATCCAAAGACCACGAAGAATTGCTGGCGTTCATATTGGGTCAACTCATCAAAGAGCGAGCACGCTTCGCCCAGCTTCAACACCACTCGCAACCCGAGCTGGTCACAGTCAAAGTCTCCGAACTAGAAGAACGAGTAAGTCGCTGTCTTCCTGCATCTGAAAATTCACTAAGAACCTGTGCCATAAAGGCAAAGGAGCATGACATATTCGACTGTGCTCCGTTCTTGCGGTCAAAACTATTCCTTACCAACGGATATAAACTCAATGACGGTGTCATAGAGAAGAGGTTTAGGAATGATTGATCTCCCCTCGTGTATTTTGTACTTATTCCTTTGGTTGCTGTTGACTTGCTTTGTTCTGTATCACGGCTTGGGTATGTATCGTGTTCTGTTGAGCCAAAGTGTGAGATTATGATATATATAACTTGTAAATAAACACTAAGAATGGCTGAGGAGGGATGTATGGCATTGAACGCGTCTATTAATACTTTTCGTTGGGGGAGTTACTGAGGGGAGGATGGTGTGGAGGGAGTTGAAGTGACTGGCTCCTCGGGATGCGAAGTGACGTGTTCTACCGGTTTCTCATATTTGTCAGACTGGGGAGGAGGTCGAACCTCATCTGCAGCGGCAGACTCGGCAATAGCAACGGCCTCGGGCTCTTCATCGTCATCCATAATTTCTATGATGCGTCAGCAAAGGTACGTGGACCACAAAACGTTACAAACACACCTTCCGCGTAAATCTCTGGATGCTCCCTGAAGCAGTTCTGCATAGCCTTGAACTTGTCTACACAGTTGATCCCCTTTGGTTCGTCCTCTGAGAAAACGAAGCATGAGAAAGCCTCTCGGAATTGCATCCCACAAGGACCATGGGCCATTCCACCCAAGCAAGGGCAGTCCCAGTTGATCTCCCCAGTTACTGGGTCGTATGCACCACCTCCGCTCGCAGGTTGCTCAGAAGAGCCCTCTCCGTCACCTGCAGCAGCAGTGGTTTCAGCCGAGGTGGATGGTTCCTCCTGAGACTCAGCTGAGTCCTTCAGCGAAGGTTCGGACGCGCTTTCGGGTTCGTCTGGGACGAATTCAGATTCCTGAGATGGGGGTGCTACCGTGGCTGCTTCGACCGGTCGCGGTTGCGGGGGAGGCTGGTGCGGGGGAGTAAACGTTGGGTACCTGAAGTCTGAAGTGGGTTGAGGAACTGTCCGAATCGAAATCGTCAAAGTCTGCGGTGAAATGGGTCAAATATCAGTTGCTCACCATTCTTCGAGCTACTAGGCCCATCCAAGAAGATTTTATTGCTATCCGAGCTGAGATGAAGCGCGAGGTAAGTCGCCGCGACTGTAGAAGCCCCAAGAGCAAATCCTAGCCGGGGGAAAGTAGACGACTGCGCCGAACGCGTAGAAGAAGTGTGAATGCATCTTCGCAGCGAAGAACTTGCAAAGCGACGGAACATTCTGAACGGAGGGAGATGGGGGATTGAGGAGAAATTTCGCCGAGCGCTCTTCCGCTCACCGTGAGTCTGACCAAGCACGGAAATTCTCCTAAAACTCCTATTCGACCACGGGCGCTACTCAGGCGCTAAGCCGATGAATTCGAGACGTGGTCTTGTGCAGGCTCAAATACCGACCCAAAATACACATCTTTTATCATCGCCCGTCCCCATCCGTCGAACCTACGCTCAACAAAATGGCCATGAAAGCTGTGAGTCAACCCTGTCTTCCCTTGCACTTGGTCCTTAACCTCCATCTTTTAGATCGTAAAATGTATTCTTTTCCACCTTCCCAAGCCTATGCTTGACTTGCTCATGTCGGATTTATAGCCGTCATCTCTGGCGATTCCCTTCTCTTGCGAGGTCGTCCTGGGGCACAAGGGCAACCTCCAAAGGAACGGTATGTCACGTCAAATTCCATCCAAGGCCCATTCTCATAACCATCTAGCGTACTTCATTTAGCAGATGTTTCCGCTCCGCGCATGGGATCATCTACAAGAGAAGACGAGGTCCGTTTCTTCATGTTTAATTTTTCTCTGTCTCTCATAGGGCTCCTTAGCCATGGGCTTTTGAAGCCCGCGAATTCATGAGAGTGCACGCTGTCGGCAAAGAAGTCACATTCACCTCAATACACTCCCTTCCGTCAAATGATGATGTCCCTCGAGATCTTGGCTCTGCAGAAATAGGCGGCGTCGATCTATCTACCGAGCTGCTGAAAAATGGTTGGGCTAAGATCAAAGAATCGAAGAGGGACCCTACCGAAGATGATTTGAAGAAGAAGGATATTGAGAATGAGGCCAAAGCTGCAGGCAAAGGGATTTGGAACCCTCACGGACCTAAGGTATGTAATCTGGCTTGTCGTTCAAACATCGCGTTCTACATGACTCGTAATTATCTCAGGCTCGCGCTGTCCACCACACTATGCCAGAAGACTCTCAGGCATTCCTTACCGAATGGAAAGACAAACCCATAGAAGGCACGCTCCCATATTCCTAGCCAAATCGAGTATGCTCACGAAGGATTTTAGGAATTGTTGAACATGTCCGCGATGGTACCAACATGCGTGTCCGGCTTCTCATGCCGGACGGCGAACACCAAATCATCAATATTGCTTTGGCCGGCGTACGGAGTCCTCGAACCTCGACTAAGCAAGGCGAGCCATCAGAGCAATGGGCAGAAGAAGTGGGTTCTAATCACACCTCTCGAACATTTCTAGCGATGACGACCATTTAGGCGAAATTCTTCGTTGAATCACGCCTTCTCCAACGCGCTGTCCGAGTTCAAATCCTTGGGCTACCGAATCCTACCGCTGCTACTATTGGGTCAACAACGACAGGTCCCACTCCAGCAAGCTCTTTCATTGGGCTAGGTCAGTACAAGTCTTGGAGTAGTGATGTCCTTCCGCTTATTGGCTACGCCTGCACCCAGTCCTCCACCCGGCAGGCAATGTAGCTGAACACTTGGTCGCTGGTGGCTTAGCTCGTGTTGTCGACTGGCACGCAGGCATTCTTTCCTCCAGCGGAGGTATGGAACGTCTTCGCGCTGCTGAAAAGGCCGCGAAGGAAAAGCGTCTGTGCTTGTACGCAAATGCCCCAACAACCGTGACGCAATCTACCGGCGTGACACCCAATGGTCAGACGCGTGCATTTGACGCAACTGTTGTTCGTGTCTGGAGTGGCGATCAAATTTCCGTTGTCGAAAAAGATTCCAACAAGGAGCGTCGACTACAGCTGAGCTCAACGCGTGGTCCAAAGTGAGTAACAGCCCCATATGGGAGTCGCGCCGCTGACACTTTTTCAGAATGGCCGATCCTAAGCAAGCCTACTATGCCGTTGAGGCTCGCGAGTTCCTACGAAAGAAACTCATCGGTAAGCATGTCAAAGTTCACATCGACTTCATACGGCCCCGGGATGGTGAATACGAGGAGCGTGAATGTGCAACTATCCGATATGGTGGTCATAATGCGTTGGTGGATGTCTAAGAGTCATTTCGTTGAAGATTGAGATCGTTATTCTTAGGAACATCGCCGAGCAACTCATCGAGAAAGGCCTTGCTACTGTTGTCCGTCATCGACGCGATGACGAGGACCGATCGCCTGACTTTGATAAAATGATTGCGGCGGAGCAGGCGTGAGTATTCCCTCCTCAGTCGCTTGTCCTCTTGCTCATCCTTTATGCAGAGCAGTAGCTGATGCACGTGGCTTACATTCTGGCAAGGACATCCCGGCGCCCAAACAACCTTTGAACATCTCGGAAACGACAGCTCGTGCCAATCAATTCCTAAATGGATTCAAACGGTTGGGCAAGATACCCGCGGTTGTGGAATATGTTGCTTCTGGGTCGCGCTTCAAGTGAGGACTTCACATCTTAAATGAACTTGCTTAATCAACGTGGTTGCAGAATCTTCTTGCCTAAAGATAATCAAACGCTAACGCTTGTATTGGGAGGTGATTGACTTTCCCCTCTTCGCGAAGTTGATCTCAATTGAATACTGCAGGTATTCGTGCCCCACGGACTGCTCGCAACGCAACGGAGAAAAGCGAACCCTTTGGTCCAGAAGCTCTCGATTTCGCGACTCGTCGTTACATGCAACGGGACGTTGAGTTTGAAGTTGACACTGTCGACAAATCGGGTGGCTTTATTGGTTCTCTGTACCTCAACAAGACTGAGAACGCCGCCATCGCTCTCGTCGCAGCCGGATTGGCGAGCGTCCATGACTACTCAGCTGAGAGTCTGTCTTGGTCGAAGCTCCTTTACGACGCTGAGGTAACTTTCGGTACAATGAAAGTCTGAGTATTCATCTAACGTTGTTCCTCTACTAGAGCAAGGCAAAGCAAAGCCGGTTGAATGTCAGGATTCACATACTTCACCTTTTTTATCTTCCTAATTACCCTTGGTCTAGATGTGGAAAGATCACGACGAGGAAGCAGAGAAGGCCGCAGAAGCCGCCATCCCAGCTGATTCGGCCAACGAACCCCTCAAAGTGGATTATATCGACATCATCATCAGTGACGTTCGCCCACGCGCCGGCTTTACCTTCTCGGTACAAATACTAAACACCGAAGGTTCGTTGGACGACGTGCGTCGAGTCCAATAGCTAATAGCGACATAGGTATCGCATCACTCGAGCAACTCATGCGTGACTTCTCGTTACACCATCGTACTGTCGCCCCACCATCGAACTTCATTCCAAAAGGTGGTGATCTTGTATCAGCGAAGTTTTCTGATGGGGCTTGGTACCGTGCCAAAATTCGCCGTTCTTCCCCACTCAAAAAGGAAGCCGAAGTCACCTTCATTGATTATGGTAATCAAGACACGGTATCCTTCACCAACATCCGCCCACTCGATCCGAAATTCCGCTCCCTGCCTGGCCAAGCTCATGATGCTCGCTTGAGGTTCGAACATCCACTATCATTTTGACCTATATTTGACTATGGAGTACACAGTTTCATCAAGCTTGTTGACGAAGGCAATGAATACCACGCAGAGGCTGTTGACCGATTCCGCAACCTATGTGAAGGGCGCAAACTCATCGCGAACGTCGACTACCGAGAGGGTTCTCTATTCCACCTTCGCCTAATTGACCCCACCGACCCCAACTCTGCCAACAACCCCAACGCTTGCATCAACGCCGACTTGCTTCGGGATGGACTTGCTACGTTGGATCGCAAGGGCTGCCGTTATATCTCAGCATACCCACAAGTCACAAATTCGTTGCAAGCAGCTATCAACGAAGCTAAACGACAACGCTTTGGTATCTTCGAATACGGAGATGTCGAAGAGGACGATGATTAAGGTATAATACCAATATATCGTAGTGCTGCATCTACATATCTACCACACAACCATTACTCACCAATCACGCATCAATTTATCGCATATTTTTGCATTACATCCCAGTGCGGAGTATAGCTTTGAGTTCTGATAAAGATCGGATGACTGCTATGTCTTGGTTGATAAGTTCGTCACGGTCGTTGTCATGATTCGGTCGACGAATGAGCAGCGCTTTCATGCCAGCGCGCTGAGGCCCGTAGTAGTCACTGTACAAAGAATATGAGGTTTCCGCAAGACGTGAGCAATGACATGGATGAAACACCCTACCTTTCGACTTCATCTCCAATGTGGAGACACTCCTGAAGCTTCAACTTCGTCGCGTGTGCACCTAGTTCATTCAGGACACTGGTGAATATACGACTATCCGGCTTTTCAACTTTGACTTCTTCGCTTAGGACGATACAATCGAGGAAATGGTGTAGTCCAAGATCGTGGACCACAGCTCCTGCATCATGATGGAGTTCATTGAGAGTTCAGCGGCTGAAATGAAGAGTAAGTGAACTTACGCATTCGTGAGTCCGCGTTGCTTATTGCAGCGGTCTTGACATGAGCAGTGGCTCGAAGCCATTCCACTTCGTTCCCGGAAAGTCAACTTGGGATAAGCCGAAATAAAGGTGGTAGCACACTGACAAGTCGGGATCGCATCATCGAACAACTTGTACCCCTCCTTTGAGCTGAAGCGCTTCAAGAGGGCTGGTACAATTTTATCAAGGGAAGAGTCAACTCCTGGTGATATTGGAGTCAGTCGAAGTCAGAGGAATGAACCTTGGTGGATTCAATTCAAACACTGTGACTTACTTCCTGGATCAGCCCCCGCATCCAACGCCGTGCGTTTGATGACATGTCCCCACCATTGATGAGTGCCATTGACATAGCTCGGGTACTCCTTCTGCGTCTCCTTCAAAGCTAAGAATTTCAAGACAAGTTAAACGCGACACCCGGCGAGAACTTCATGAGTCCACATACAGACCTACTTTGAACGATTGTTTGATGGCATTGGGCTCCAGCGGGCCTAGATACGGTTCGAATACCGATGCATATTGTTGGTGGATGGGCAAGCGGGGTGTGATGAGGGTGTGCAAGAGGTCGAAAGTAACAAGTCGAATACCCGAGAGCTTGATCGCCGTGCTAGCCATAAACAGACCTTCTTCGGAGCGGCGCTTGCCACTTGAACCATAGTCGGCTCCCTCTACCACTGACGGTCATGGGCTCCCTTCGTCGCTTACTAGGTATAATATTCCTGGGGTCTCTAGTTCTAGCCAGCCCACACTCGGATCCATGCTCAGCGCTCTCAGGCAAGAAATGGGCATCTCCAAGCCAAGTCCGCGCTTGCATAACGTCCTTTCCCGTTGACCCTCTCGTCAAAACCAACGTGAGCATCAACCCCACAAATATTACATACGTTGGACTCTTACACCGAATTTCGAAATTTGGAATTATAGACGATTGAAGTCCTAAACAAAACATTGGCATTCCACACCTCCGTGAATTATCAAATTCAAGCTCCCGAACCGTTTCGGGATATCCACGAGGACCTGCTCGCGGACTTGGCGCGTATAAACCGCACGGAATATTCGTCCGAGTTTGACTTGCATGTCGAGCTCTTCCGAGCTTTCAAACGCGTCAATGATGGTCATTGCGCGTATATCAATTATTGCTATGACTGTAAGTGCCCCCTTCGCCCCGTGGTCATTGCCTAGAATGCCAGGAGCTGACCCGAGTATCCTATCGTATTTTTATAGCACTCTACATCACTTACTTACCAACCCCACTCGTCCTGTTGACTGACCAAGATGGGCTACAACACGTCCACATCGCACCCGAGGCCTACGCCATCGCTTCCGCTGAGTTTTCCAGTGAAATAGACTTTTGGCACAAGGCTCTTCCAAAAGGAATGAATCTCACCGAGGTCAGTACTCCATCCATCCTCTCAATGCTCGCCCTAGGCCCTATTACACAGCTTACAGCTTACAACTTTATTTCTGTTACGCGTATAGCTCTCTGGCGCTCGAGTCCTCCTCATCAACGGCCAAGACCCCTTCTCCGAGGTGAACAAGAACGCTCTCGTCACCGGGAGCTACCAGTCCTTCGGTACTCGGCAAAATTCGTACGTTGTTGATCTTCTTCAACACCGTTTATCTACTTACTAAATTATCTAACACCTGCGCGTACGATGTCTATTATACTTATTACTCACACCCCTCGTTCTGTCGATCGAACTTTTTGTGTCGGCGTTTCCCTCTATGTGTGTATACTATGTAGGTTCTTCTCCAGTTACTCCATTGCGTCGGAAGGTTGGACGTATTCTATGGGGAATTTCGCTCAGCGGACGTGGCCGGACGTGGATAACGTTACACTCACCCTCCAACTCGAGGCGGGGTCACCGAAAGTCGATACCATCGTGGTAAGTATCATGCTTTCTGAGTTTGTAAACCTGCCCCATACCTGCATAGCTCCCGTACCGATCGCGTCTATCCTCTCGAGCAAACGGGTTTACCAACTCAAGCACCTACCGCTCCTCCAACTGCGTCGCATCTAAACGAACAAACGGGGACGACGCATACTCTGCTGACTTCCTCGCATCTCTCTCATCCAACGCCCCACCCCCGCCTATCGCCTACGCGCAACAACAACCCCTCCTCAACCCCCTCGAAGCACGCCAACACGCACTCAACGTCCTCCTCGACAGCACACCCCTCTCCGATATCCAATTTCCCACGCACCTCCACCCTCGCGTCAGCCCGATTGTTATTGGCAACTCCACGAGTACGGGGGAGGGTGAGGGTCCGTGGCGGTTTTATCTGATGAAGGATAATGTTACGGGTGTCCTTGCGTTAGGAAGTTTCTCGGCGAAGAGTTTCTCGAAGATGCAGAAGGCGCTGTTGGATGGGTTGGTCGGGCTTAAAGAACGAGGAGCTAATCGCTTGATCGTTGATGTGGTCAGTACATACACCCTTGCCCCCCAGTTGAATCTCTTTTTGATTCAAACTTCTCGAGTCTTTGTTTTGAGTTATGCTTACGCGAAAAGGTGTTTTGTAGTCTAATAACGGTGGTGGTGAGTTTGTTTTTTATCCTTTTATTTTGCTTTAGGGTGGCGCAGACCCCGGTTGCTAACGCCTTTCCATGATCCATTATTGAACCTCACAGGCTATATTTGTATCGCACATGTAAGGTTCCCCGCGCGTCCCCTTCCCTCGGTTTTAGAGTCAAATACTAACGATAATCCTATTCCTATTCGACAAGTGGTTACACCGAATCGTACGTCCAATCTCTCCCCATTCCATCTCTATCTCCCTTCTACCCATACTCATACTCAGACTCACGAAATCATCGTANTACCCTGTAGATTATAGGTCCGAGGGATAGCACCGTCCCCCAAGCAGGCCTGGACACAACCGCCCGCGCCGGGCCCCTCGCGCGTCTCATCGTTAAGAATATAGCGAGGCACGGTGCAGATCCCGACCAACGACTCTTGTATAACCCCGTTCAGTGGAGGAACGCCTCGCATGAGTCGTTTGAAAAAGGCGTTAATTGGANTGGGGAAGGCGAAGAAGGGGAAGAGGGGAAGAGGGGGAGGGAGGGTGAAGAAGGTGGTTAATGGGAGGGAGGATGTGTTTAGCCAACGGTGAGTTTGTCGAAACAGGTTGNTTTATTACAAGTTTATTATTTTTACTGATGTCGTGATGTTGGTATGGATAGGTTGGGCCAGGAATGTCAGCCGTTCGATATGACACCCCCAGCGGAGGGGTTGTTCGAACCGAAGGATATCGTGATCGTTTCGAATGGGAGGTACGGTCATCTTGTCATCGATTTATCGACGGTGGATCCAGCTCTAATANCGATCTTTTTGTTGCTGTTATGTTTTTATTCCAGATGCGCTAGTTCGTGTTCCTTATTCAGCGTACGTCCCTCCCCACCTCCCCCCATCCTTCCCGCCGTTTCCTTCCTTCCTTCCTTCCTTCTTCCGTCCGGTCTTGTTAACGTGAACATACTAACCTGGGTACACGGTATCCGTCATGTAACATGCAACACAGATCACAATGTCCAAGCACGAAAACGTCAAAACCGTCGTCGTCGGCGGGAAAGCGGACGTCCCCCAACAATACTGCGGTACCGTCGGCGGCCAGTCCACCGATTTCTCGACAATCGATACGGAGATTAAGACTGCGAAGTTGAAGAACCATACGTTGGCGCCGCCTGATTTGTGAGTTACTTGAGTTGCATATGTAACACAAGGTGTCTGATTCTATGTTTTTTTTTTTCATTTAGGTTGTCGAATAGCGTGCAGGGGATAACGTGGAGGTTGGGGTATGGGGTTGATGATCCCGCAGAACCAGAAGGTCCGTCTCTCTTGATGGTTTTTTTTTTCGTGTGGCTAATATGGACGGCGATCGTATGTAGAATGGCAAGACCACCCTGCGGACGTGAACCTACCCCTGGATATGGAAACGTATGTCCCACCTCCCACCTCCCCGCTTCCATGTCATCATCATACCGCGTCGCGTCGCGAAAGAAGTGAGAATCAAACGGCTGATAATTTCTGATTGTGATTATCTAGGGTGAATGCTCCGGAACGGATATGGGGGGAAGTTGTACGGAATGTATGGAAGGAGGATACATATACAGATCTTGATGTAGATGGAAGTATAGGGGGTCCTGGTACCAGTGCAATGTTTGTCGTGCAGGGTTGAGGTGTATACGAGAGAAGGCTTCCATTATAATTTTTTTTCTATGTACGATCGCTCGTTGGTGTGATAAGTGTTGGTTCCTTGTTTTCGGAGCCTTTGTGGAATCGGGAAGAAGCAGGTATCATTACATCTCTGAAGGAATTTGGGGAAGTGTCTTTCGTTACCGCATCGCATCGCATACGTACGTACGTATGTAATGAGTCTCAAGTAATTACTCGTGATTTGTATTTATATTTCTGGATGGGGGAATCCGCGAGGGAAGAACTCTGAAACTGAGGTGGATACTGATTTGTGCTAAGAAAGAAGCAGGCAACGAGTCGATTTGATGCGGAAGTGCTGGGCATGATGGCATTGCAAGAAATGTTCGTGTACATATTGGGTATGTACGCTACGGGGACGGGGGGACCTTAGAAGAGTTCGCCTGCGCCTGTTGCGCCTTTGAGGTTTTTCGAGCTAGCCTCTGCGACGTGTTCGAGTTTTGAGCCTGTGTTGAGGACTGTCCAGCGGATGACGCGTGGGTCTCTGCGCATGATGGAGTTGAGGGAGCGCAGAGTGCGTGGGGACGTGTCGAAATGCATGGTCCAGTAGCTGGTGGGTGGGGTTGGTCAGCGAGAGTGTGGAAAGAGTAGGGGGGACACGGACTCTGCACGGTCGTGTTTTGGGCCATTCCTTGCCATGCGCTGGGGCAGAGTCTGGCATCCCCAGTAGTTGAGGTTGCGCACGACGCCTCCCGCGTTCATCACGTGCATGGCGGACTGACGGACGAGTTCGCGGATATGTTGCTTGAGAGAGAGAGAGATCAGATTGGGTGTGGTTTGCCGAGATAGTGGGAGAGACACGCACGTATTCCTTGAAATGGGCTGTTATGCAGAGCATCTGGTAGGACGGCATGGTGGATCGGAGGAGAAAGGCGTGGGAACGGAGAAAGACCCTTTTTCGGTTATTATTGAGTGGAATAGGCACTTCCCTCTCGAGTAGAATATAATAGAAGAGGGCAACATGGATCCTCGCTCCTTCGACGTCTGCCACAAAAATGCGTTCCACGTCTTCTTCTCTACCCAATATCTGGCTTCCTCCCAGCCACGGTCCCCTCCCTCCCTCCCTCGCCATGCACCGCCAGTCTGCCGCACACGCTCTCCTCACCCCGCCCCTCACGCCCTCCTCATCCATCCGCACGTCCACGAGCATCGACACGAATGCAACCTCACACCACCCCGAAGACGTCTCCGTCGTCCCCCTCGACGACGACGCGTCCCGGTTTTTACTGGTACGTTTTCCCATTTCCCCCCCATTTACAAAATTTAAACTCATAACGACACGCTTTGTATCCCACAGCTAAAAAATGTATCGCCATCCGCCTCTTCCACCTACATCGACCGCCAACTCTGCGTCGCTCTCGCAGACATCCGCCATCCAGCCATAAAAGGCATCTACAAAAAGGGCCAGAGCGCTGGTCTCCTCATCCTCCTTTTCTACGACCTCAGGGCTGCCAACCATGCAAAGGCAGTATTGTCTACGAGGCATGCTCTACCACACGATCTCCTGGCCGACGGATACGACACTCTCGTCTGCGAGTTTCTTACTTTGGACGAGGTGATCGAACACTGTGGTCCTTCGCACTATCTCAAAGAGATGGACGATTCTTTCCACATTCGTCTGGACCCCCCTCCACGNCCCAGACGAGTATCCTGATGCCACTCGCAATCGCTTGATGCCTCTGCTCAAGCACCTCTTGGCCCGCTACGGCGATATCGCCGCCTTTGTGCCTGTGGCAGACTCTCATGATACTACGGTAAGCATCAATTCTTCACCCCGTGCAAAGTAGAAACTCATCCACATACCCCAGGAATCCACCGACGCCGATGCCGGCAATGCATACTTGGTCCAATACTTTGACGTCAACGCCTGCGCGTCCGCCATGCGGTCGTTAGATCAAACTACATTCTACGACGCCACAGTCCACATCTCCCGACTTACTCACCCGAGCCTCAGCCTCGTTACCAGCCAAAGGGATTCTCAACGAGATCATGCTCGTGACACGCCTGCGAACCCGACCCCACTCCCGAACGCCAACCTCCGTGGTATTTCCGTCGGGCTGGGAGTCGGGATTGGTATCGACATCGACATCGGTGGTGGCGTTGGTGCTGGGATGGGCGTTTGTGTTGGGATTCACAACGTCCATCGACATACCCAGTCGAACGTCCACGACGGGGCACTGCGCCGTCATCGGTTTATGAGTAACTTTGGCGTCGCGCACGCACGCAGTATCAGCGTAGACAACGATACCTCAGTTGATTCGCCTACAACTGACATTTCCACTACTTCCACCACCACTACTACTACCACCGATATGACTACTGACCTCATCACCTCGACGGACAACGACGACGACGACGACGACCTCGACTCTGACTCCCCCGTCACACCAGCCTCTACATTCCCCCTCACCGATCATGCTAACACTCCCCCTAATCAAAACCAAAATCAGGCTGTCATCCCCCTTCAACCCGTCAACTCCATTTCCTCCATTTCCTCCATTTCGTCGTCAGGATCACCTACATCTACATCCCCGCTCCTCCCTCATCCCAACTTCACTTTCCCTCCTACGCCCCCCATGGCACCTCTCCCTCATCCTCAATATTTCCCTGGACCACCTCGGTCTACAGANGTGCTCTTTTATCACCGTATGCCTCACACTTCGACCATGAATACACTTATTCTTGTCATTTCAGGGCTCAGGCGCGCTTCAGGGGGTCCCTGGACGCTGCTTGTTTGGCTGGGCCGAAGTGGCCAAACACTTGCGCTTCGCCAATATTGTTAGGGCAATCGTGTCGTTCTTCCTGCGACAATGACTCTTCTCGGTTCTGTGGGCTCCGGAAGTGCCTGCACACGCATGGTAAAGGTTAGCACTCATCTTTCACAGCGGGCAGCGACCCCTGAGAAAACCCCCTTTCAAAAATGTTCACTCACTTTCATACCCGTTTTCGACAAGACAAAAGTCCTTATGAGCGACCTCATTGGCTAATAAGGTCCTTTTTTCCTCGCGAAAACCAAGGTTAGTGGGTGAAAATTTTTGAAGGAGGGGTTTGCCCGTTCAAAAAGGCATGGCCTCCCGCAGTGTTTTGAGATGCTTTGAAGCTTGGTTGACCAGTTACATTTAGAGACGCCCGGTCAATGTTGAGCGAGATGGGGAGTTTACAATTGTCCGGGGTCTCGCGTACGTGTTTCTGTACTTTGCGTCCCCTCATGCATAACGGTCTTAGTATACACTACGGCTCAGCGGCAGCAGCGTCGCTAGTGCCCAGTCGACCGAAATCTCCTGGAGCTCAGGGGCGTCAGGTGAGCTCTTGGCGAACTTCGTTTCTTTCTCTGCTGACTCTGACACCTCTGCATGAGTACCCCGCAACTCCTCGCGTCACCGACGTGCTCTTTTATTGCGGTATGCCTCACCTTTTGACCCTGGATACACATATTCTAGTCTTGTCGAGGTTGTCGCCGCCAGGCGCCCTGACCTAGGGGCTCGTTGTTTGGCTGTGCCGAAGTAACCAAATAGCGCGCCTCTATTGTCTGGGAAGAACAATAGAGTCGGTCTCCCGACGACAATGACTCTTCTCGGTGCTGTGGTCCTTGGGCCACTCATTTCTTCTTCTTCACTTACCACCACCATCTCTCATGTTTCCTGACTTTCGTATTCTACCTTTGGGAATTTTGTCCCTTCTTTGCACTTTCTTTGGTATGTCCGTCGTTTCGTTGCCAGTTGATCTCGTCCTCATCGCTTTTATCAGAAATAACTGTGGCACAATCAACGCCCAGAGTCATCTGTATACCTGGACAGTGTCTGCAGGGATATTCTAATATTACAAGTAAGTGGCTACATTTCACCGATGGGAGCTGTTGATTCACAATACCCAGTCGGCGCAACCGTATCTTCCTCCAATGCACCAACAAGTCTGCAACTACTTCCAGGCCAATATACGTCCACGACAAACCCCCAACTCCTACACGATATACTCACTTCTCGTACCGCCACCCTCTCGTCTTCGCCAGGATTCGGCAACTCGAGTTCAATATCCTTGCCATTGACCTTGGCTTTGGACCCAGGACTCGCCGTTTTCCCGGAGTCTTTGTACTCGGGGCAATCAGCGTTTGCTCCCCTTCCCTCGTCACCCAACTCCACCGCTTCCACCTCACTCTCATCCGCGAAATCAATAGCAATCGGATCTAACATTTGGGCTTCAATAAGCAGTGGTCCAAATTCCCGTATTGTCGTTTGGGATTCAATACCGGATCTTGCACAATTGCCTTTTGGGAACAGCTCCTCGCTCACCTTGCTTGACATCCAATCCTCTGCGTGCTCGCCACCGTGCTCGGGAGTAGGAGGGATATGTTCTGCGTCGGGGACGTGTTCGTGTCAACCTGGCTTCACCGGCGCGTCGTGTGAGTCTTGTGCATCTGGTCATTTCGGTCCTTCGTGTCAAGCTTGTCCCTCGGATTGTACGACGTGTGACGAGGGGATTGGTGGCTCTGGGAGGTGCTTAGACTCGCCGGTGAAGAATGCCCCTTCCACCTGCAACTGTTTGAATGGCGTCTGTGGGGCGAATGGCGAATGCGCGTGTAGTCCTGGTTTTACCCGAGCTGATAATGGAACGGCTTGCGCAAAGTGCCAGGATGGGTTCTTCCAAACTTCTACGGGTGACTGCAAACGTGAGTTCCTTTGTCTAGTTCCCATTTTCGTTGCGTCTGACTGGAATTTCTGGTAGTCTGCCAGTTGGGTTGTGACCGCTGTGCTGACGGAAACGGTGCATGTCTCACTTGCAAGGCCGGCTTTACGCAGGACGCCAACGACCGTGCCAAATGCCAACCCGTACCAACATCAACCAACACGGGCACTGTCTGCCCAGAAGGTAAGCCAAACTCGTCAACCCCACGAGCTGTTGACTGAATGTTTCACAGGGAGCTTCGCCAACGGTGGTGCATGTTCTGCGTGTTCCCCGTCCTGCCAATCTTGCCGTGGCCCAACCTCGAATGACTGTTTCGTGTGCGCGGCTGGTAGTTTCGCTTTCAACGGAGGCTGTGTTCGAGCGGATGGGAATGGTGTCTGTGAAGGTTCCAACTTGATCGCGGACAACAATAAGAAGTCGTGTGATGGTGTGTCTGCTCCCTTTGTGCATCGTTATTTTTGTTGCTAATTTTCTTGTTAGCTTGCCCGGCGAAATGCTCCTCATGCAGTATTCCCAACTTTAATGCTGCTTCTACAGCGGACAGGATCCAATGTACCGCGTGTATCCCCGGTTCCTTCCTCTCCAACGGACAATGCGTTGACGCTTGTCCTTCCGGTACAGTTGTCTCGTCGCAAGACAACTTTACCTGTACACCATGCGACTCTTCCTGCAGTTCTTGCGCTGGATCGCCCAACTTTTGTCTCTCCTGTCCAAACAATCAACTCGCTACAAGTGATGGTCGTTGCGTGCAGAATTGTCCTGGGAACACGTTTACAAGCGCCTCGTCTCGCGCGTGCTCGACGTGTCATCCAGATTGTGCCTCCTGTTCTGGTGGATCCTTCAATCAATGTCTCACCTGTCCCCCCGAACGTCCTGTCCTATTGAACGGACGGTGTCTCCCCACATGTGCCAAAACTCAATTCTTCGATCCCAGTTCCTCAAGTTGTCAAGCATGCGACTCGAGTTGCTCGAGTTGCTCAGGATCAGGGCCTTCGAACTGTCTTGCATGTTCGGATTCTACACAAGTGCTACGGGCAGGTCGTTGCGTGTCGGCGAATTGCAATGGTACATCAAGTGTTCTTCCTGGCTTGGGCGTTTGTCTTTCGGAACTCGTCGTCGTGCCCCAACCTTCTGGCACAAGCACCACACCACCACTGCCTACCATTACGGGCCTCGAACAACCCACCGTCGTCAACAACACTTCTCGTCGCCCGCTGGAATGGTGGCAGATCCTCTTGATGGCCTTAGGCTGCGCCTTCATTCTGTTGATGTTTATCTGGTGTTTCAGGCGAAGAGCGAGGAAGCAACGCGCGCAGAGAACGGCGTACAAATTCGCGCAGACGGGGATCATCGCTCAGCCTACACAGAGTCGGTCTTGGTGGTGGTATCTCAAAAGAGCCATCACCTTTGGCATTCCATTGACTGCGAGTGGGCGGAGGAACGTTCTCCGGAGGAATCAACCACCACCTTCTTCCCCATCGTCCCCTTCTCCCGCTAGTGGGGGTGGAGGATGGAAATGGCGCCTGGTCCAATGGGGAGAGAAATTCTTCGGCCATCGACCAAGTACGCGTGTCGTCCCTGCTCCTACGAGACGATACGAGATCAGCGAGCCGTTCAATATGACGTACGATAATACTCCGGAGAGCGTGCGTTTGGAACGGTTGCGCGCTGCTGAGGAGGCGAGGAGAGGGGAAGCGGATTATGATCA
>JAPEVF010000757.1:0-21809 GCA_029747585.1 Pleurotus djamor
AAAGCGAATCGAATTTTCGACAAGATTCCTTATGTCAAGCTGGTGGAAGTGGATGGCGAGCGGGAGTCTGAACGGAGGATATTTGATCCATGGATTCAGAGGTGTCGTTATGCTTGGTGTTGGTTCTTTGCTCTTTGGTGTTTTGTTGGTGTTCCTACGCTATTTATCATTCGTCAGTACTGTGACACATGCCTCCGTAGCTCTTTCTAGGAAACTGTATGATACATGTATTGTTATGTCGCATCCTGTACAACATGAAAACCACGAACATTCAGACGAAGCCTTGCTATAGAAGCTTCTTGGACGTATTGTCGTGCTTCTATGCATGCCGTCATGGACAGTGATCAGCGGAGGGAGTAAGGGGCATCGCCGCCTGATGCTAACAGAGACAAACAGCCTCGTATGGGACGGACCCAGACGTCTTTCAAAATACCACGTACAATGCTCAAGCATCCGCCATGGCTTACCTCCTTCCTCCGTCCTTGATGGCCCTCCTCGGTGCAAGCCTTGCCTTTGCAGACACAGAAAACAACTCCCTCGCCGCCCCCCGCTTCCAGGCCAAACGCTGGCTCGGACTACCATTTCACACCCCCAAGAGCAGCGACCGCGAACCCCGAATCCAAGGCTGCGGACTATGACCTGCTGGATATCGTCCTCGTCGCGAGTGTCGACGGGAAACTACATGCCTTCAACCGCACGAGTGGGCAGACGGTGTGGTCGATGACATCGTCGTTACCGCCAAACGGTACCGCACCTTCAGGGCTGGCACCTCTCATCCGTACGACACATCCAAAGTACGACATAGACCCGGACGATGATTTCGACTCGAATCAGCCTGCTTCGGAACTATATGTTATAGAACCTCAAACCGGCGAGATATTCGTCCTTCCTTCCGCCTCTGCGCCTCTGCAGCAATTTCCGTACACAATGTCTCAACTCGTGGATTTATCGCCGTTCTCTTTCCAAGGGGACATGGGGAGCCGCATGTTTATTGGGAAGAAGGAAACTTCGTTGCTGGTTGTGGAGCTGGAGACGGGGAAAGTGAGGACGATAGATGCCGAATGTCCTTGGGACCCAGACCCTTGGGAAAATTTAGAGAAGTCGGAGATCGACTTGGATGAGCTGGAGGACTTGGACGCGGACGACGGGAGACGAAAGAAGGGTAGAGCGCAACCGAAGGCTACAGAGGTTCTTATTGGTCGCACAGGCAAGTTCTTCAATTGTTGGCTGTTTTGTGATTGTTGTTGTAACCAGCAGGATAGACTACCATATCACCATACACTCGGAACGCAATCCTTCAGCAACTCACAAACGACCACCGCCCATACAACGACTTACATTATCGACTTACGGTCCAAACAACCAAGATCACGCGATACAGTCTACTTATACCCGACCCAAAGATAACCAGTACATACAAGGGACACCAAGCGGTGAAATCCTCTCGCTACGTTTGAACCAAAAGGATAATGTAGATAGCAATAAAGCTATCTGGGGTCTCACTCTACACGAACCTATGTGCGCTCGTCCTCTTGATATCACTCGGCCATGTACTAACACGTCCACAGTGTGGCTGTTTTCGATATTCTTCGGCATCAAGATGGCCTTAAGAACGTGTTCGCGCTGCTACAACCTCGGCCTCGTCTGGCTGATGTATTGATGTCTCTGAAGGCGCAGTCAAACCCTCTTTCAGCAGCTCAAACTGACGACGCTGATGGTCGGGGCCTCCCTCAGGCTGTTTTGGACGCCCTGCCAAACATAGAATCAGCGTTTGTGGGTCGAGTTGGCGAGTCTGGGAGTCTATATGCGATGAGCCCGGAGCAGTTCCCCTTAGTGGCCTTTGGTCTAAGCAACAGCTTGGAGCGCGACCCGAAACACGGTTACTACTTGGATGCTCCAGATGGAGGCGCGTCTTTGGAATATTCTGATGAAGACGAACCTATCAACGTCGACGAGATCACCAAATTGCGCAAATTGCGTGAACGCGAAAGGCTTGAGCGCATGCGATGTTTCAACCCTTCGGAAGCTACTGGACCTATGGACCCTTCATGTATGACGGGCGTTCGGAGACTTGAGACAGGAACTGGCTCTAGTAGGGCTCGGCGACTGCTTGATGGTGTTCCTGGTGTGGAGGCAGAGCCACGAAAGGATCCTAATGTCAAGGTTGAACTCATCGAGGGCGGACAGTCAGAAGAGGCCACGGAAGTCATTACAAACAATGCAACCACCTCTTGGTGGACATGGAATGGCGGCAGATTTTGGAGTGGTAACGGAGCTGGCCTACGACCTTCACCTATCCCCAGCATCGGCAACGATGGGCTCGGTCTCGGTTTCGCGGATATCCTATTCACGCTGCTCATCGGCGCAATCGGTGTGCTGAGCGTTTGGGCCTGTTTCGTCAAGGGAAAGCGCGTGCGCACCCCGAAGCAAGTCAAACAGACCACCTTTTCGGAGACTCCCAATACTATCCCCGAAGTTGCTACACCAGTGACCAACTCTTCTGATGTCGGTAAAGAAGCTTCTCAATCATTGGAGCTCGTCCCGGCCGAGCCCATTGAGCCAAAGACTCCAACGCCGCTTGTTTCAGCAAATGGATCCTCTCATACTCTGGAGTCGCCCGTCCTGAAACCTGCAGAGATGCCCGACGAATCACCTCTCAGAAGTAGCTTCAAGCACCTTGATGATGGCGATGAGAGCGACAAGGATGGAGACGGGGAAAACGACAACGATAACGAGGATGCTGCGCAAGCTACGCCTGGTCGGCGAAAAGGCGTACGTAGGAAACGCGGAAAGAAGAAGAAAAGCACCCCACAACCAGCCTCGGATGCTGCAAAAGATGAACCAATGCAGAATGGCGTCGATAATCAGGTCAAGCCCGCGCCTTTGGACCTAAGTCCATCACCTGGGCGTAGTGGCATTGTAATGGAGCAATCCAAACCCCGGACTGCCAACGGGCCATCTCTCATTGTTTCTGATACTGTTCTTGGTAAGCCCGTTCAATTCAATCTGCCTCGGTTTTCACCTTACCATTCAATAGGTTTCGGTTCTCATGGCACGGTTGTATTCCGAGGTTCACTGCAAGGGCGTGCCGTGGCTGTCAAGCGTCTTCTTATAGATTTCGTCACACTAGCATCGCGTGAAGTTTCGATCTTACAGGAGTCCGACGACCACCCGAATGTCATCCGATACTATTATCAGGAAGCCAGCGGTGGTTTTCTGTATATCGCCCTCGAGCTATGTCCAGCATCATTGGCCGACATCATCGAAGCTCCTGACAGAGAACAATGGCACGATATTGCCATGACTTTCGATCCCAAACGAGCTCTCAAGCAGATTACTAGTGGACTCCGACATCTCCATGCGTTGAAACTTGTTCACAGAGATATCAAGCCCCAGAACATTCTTGTCTCGGCTGCGAAGGGTGGTCAGGCTTCTAATGCCCGTGGTGGAAATTGGAGAATGCTTATCTCAGACTTCGGCTTGTGCAAGAAGCTGGATGTTGACCAGACGAGTTTCCTACCCACGGCCCATGGTGCGATGGCGGCTGGTACGGTTGGTTGGCGGGCCCCAGAGATCCTTCGAGGCGAGGTGAGACTGGACGAATCCGCAACAGATGAACAGTCCATGTCTTCTCGAGGCTCCGTGGCAACCCCGACATCCTCGTATAGTGGCACTACTCCGAACGCTCACGGGAAACCAACGCGCCTCACAAAATCCGTTGATATCTTCGCCCTGGGCTGTTTATATTATTATACCCTCACCAGCGGTGCTCATCCATTCGGTGACCGGTTTGAGCGCGAAATCAACATCATGAAGAATGCGAAATTCCTCGATGGATTGGAACGCTTCGGGGAAGAGGGGGCGGAAGCAGTTGACCTCATCGAGAAAATGCTTGATCCTGAGGCAAAGAATAGGTACGTCCTTTCATTTCATTTACGTTTCGGGCACCGCTCATGCCCTGATCAGACCGGACACAACGACATGTCTACTCCATCCCTTCTTCTGGGACCCGGGTCGTCGTCTAACATTTCTCCAAGATGCTTCTGATCGCTTTGAGATTATGTGTCGAGATCCCAAGGAGCCTGCGTTGTTGACGCTTGAAAAAGATGCCCCCTCCGTTGTCGGACTAGATTGGCTGGCTCGTCTGGACAAACTTTTCATAGAAAATCTGGGCAAATTCCGAAAATACGATGGCAAGTCGGTTCAGGACCTTCTTCGTGCTTTGAGGAATAAGGTTCGCCTGGCGCCTTTTCATTGTCCTCCATTCTAATTTTAACCCGCCCGTTTTCTAGAAAAACCATTACCAAGACCTTCCCGATAATGTCAAGCGACATTTGGGGCCCATGCCTGACGGCTTTCTGTTATACTTTACACGCCGCTATCCCCGCCTCTTTCTCCATGTTCACTCGGTGGTCGATGAGACCGGTCTGAGTAGTGAATCCATGTTTAGATCATATTTCGAGCTGGCGGACTCATGATTCGTTGCGCGTTCCTTTTTTGCTCTATTTTATTGAATATTGGAATTGTTGTTTGTACGATGCTATCTCGTTATCTATTTAGGCATTCCTTTAGTACTAGTACATTACCTGTAACTGAATCATCAAGCATCAATGTAATTGTATTGCACCTTTGATGACACTGCATTTTGACTCTAATACCTTATCGTAGGAGGCAGGGTATTTCATGAAGGCCTTTCACTTATTCGCCGCGATCAACGGGAAATCTGACCCCGGTTTTTCATGATGACCTGTGGATGCCCGGATACTCTGAAGCGAAAGCCTGATTCACTGCGTAAGTACCTAATGGCTTTTCGTTTGGCCAGTAACAAGACACACCATACGTGGTTAAATCGAGCATAGTACATAAGCACCTCGACTGCACGATGTCAGCTTTAAAATCCATCAACATCGCATCCAGGCATCATTGGAGGTTCTGATGCTGATACCGAGTAGTGCATCCGATGAGTGAGGAGTAGTAAAGCCAAGCGAGAATGGATGATGACAAGATGGTCAAGATGATGAGCACAGGCACATGGACGAAGCTGTACCTCAAACGACAGATCTAGACGCGAAACTTTAAAGGAGGGGGTATCATTTCTTGATCATAACATTGCTCCAATCAAGCTTTAATTGAGCGTCACAGCTGGTGGGTGCTCGGAGGCGATTGCTCGAGGCGGTGGTACCAACTAGGACGATGGACCGCTCGAACTCTGAAGCTTGGAGTTCGAACTTAGAATCTTTACTTTACTTGATCTTCACAAGTATCGAGTCTCGACGGAGTCTCTAGTTGGTATTGTTTTCGTGCATCAAGAAGATGAGGCCAGTCTCACGCAGGCTTGCGCACAATATCACCCACGAAGCTGGTCATTCGAGCCCGCCTACTAGTATTATCTGAAGTGGGAAGTAGAGTTTGACATCCGAACCACGAGCATGTGTTTATCGATCTTGGCGCCCAAATTGGCGCCCAAATTGCAACCAAAGTAATTTCTGGCGTCCTTCTTCAACGTTCAACCCTTCCTAAAATGCCTGACATTGCACTACCTGGACATCCATTTGACCTTGTTTTTCATGATAGTAGGCCCGCTCTATTTACGGGGCTTGTCTCGGGAGAAGTTCACGCGTATGCCTACGACGACTCTGGAAACTCGTCCAAACTTTGGTCCACACAGCTATTCAAAAAGGCATGTCGATGCTTGGACATTGATAAAAGTGGTGAAAAAATATGGGCAGGAGGGAAGGGAAAGGCTATAGCGTTGGTGATGGACTTTTGATCGCTGCAAGAAATACGCAGCTAAATTTGACCAGGGCGATTGATACTTCTTCAGGAAAAATAATTGACAAACGACTTGGAGCACACGAGTGAGGGAATCGCGTTCTCTTACAATCCGTCGTTCTCGTGTCTCACCTGAGGAAAGGGCTTCGGTGAATCGTATCAAGGTCCTCTCGAATAATTTGTTTTGCACCGGTGATGACGACGGTGTAGTTAAGGTTCGTTTTTCCCGATATCTCGGGATACTGTTGCGTGTATACTCATTCACCTCTTTTGCTCGATAGCTCTGGGATCCGAGAACAAAGGATGCTACTCGAAAGTACACCCATCATTTCGACTACATCACAGACTTTCTGTGGCTAGAAGACAAAAAGCAACTTGTCGCAACGAGGTGAGTTTAGGAGGGCAGTTCCATACACATCATCGTCTCGGCGTTGTTTACTCACTGCTATCGTAGCGGGGACGGTACTTTGTCTGTGATCGATACACGGTCTAAGAAGACAACTCCATTAGCCCACTCCGAAGATCAAGAAGACGAGTTGCTGTCCATAGTTTCAATCAAAGGGTAAGTCACTACATCTCTGCTTGAGTCCTATGCCTTCTTTCGTGTTTCTACTTCTTTCTCAAGGGGGAGTAGTATCCCTCACGGAATTACGCTGAATCTGGATGATATCACTTTCCCTTGTGACCGGTTCTGCCTCGTTCTGATATCCAGTTTTCGAAGTAACTCTCCGCCTCACATGTGACTGATGTTATGTATCCATAACCAGTGGAACAAAATTCGTTGTCGGATCACAACTCGGAATCTTGTCTATTTTCAATCGGAGTGCTGGCTGGGGGGATTGCGTGGACAGAGTTCCAGGGTAAGAGTTTCTTGATACTGCAATTCGAGCACATCACTCACCTCCAACTCTTTCTCCCAGGCATCCTCAATCAGTCGACACACTGTTGTCTGTGCCACCTCAGTTTGCCAACTCTAAGGAAACGACAATTCTTTCTGGATCATCCGACGGTTATGTGCGCGCTCTTGAGATCCTCCCAACAAAATTACTGGGCGTTGTTGTCGACCACGGCGACTTTCCAGTTGAGCGGCTGGCTTTTGGGAAAGGAGGTGGCCCGCTTCTCCACGACGACGACAGCATTGCCCATGGTTCAACATCTTTCGTTACGAAACCCCCAAACGAATCCCCGGATAGCGATGTAGATGAAGATAGCGGTGTCACCCATGGAGAACGCCTATGGCTCGGCAGTGTTGGGCATGATGAATTCATTAAACTCACAGATATCGGGCGCTTTTTCGCTAACCTCTCAGCACCAAGTTGCGAGGATGATCCCACGGGAACTCTTTCGAACTCGGATGATGATGAGAAAGAACCTGCGGAAGTTCCTCCTGGCGAACCAGCTCTCAGCGAACGCGAAGCAGAGGACCTCATGGCTGAGAGCGACGACAGCTCAGATGCAAGAAGCCCTTTGCCCACCCAAAAACGCAAGCGTAAACAAAAACAGAAAGACCCCTTAGTAGTAAAGAAGAAAGTCGGACGAAATCAACTTGATGTAGGAGATGGGACATTCTTCTCCGAGTTGTAGGATGCGTATGGGTAGAATTTACGATCTCGCGTCGACGTTGCCTCCGTTATCGTTATTCAGCTCGCTGGGTTCAAATTTCTTGTGCTTACTTCTCCAGTGGAAGTGACTGAAACGAATGGGCGTGTCCATGCTATAACCCTGCCTCTTGTTTCTCGAACAACCTTGCGTAATTTCCTGTAAATTGTGACGACCCGAACAGTGCTTACCCAGGCTGTCACTTCTAGACACTTTCACTCTCCCTCGGGCGGCCATTTCCTCTCTCCAGGTTCTAAACTTAGTCTTTAAACTTTTTTCGCCGCTGAAACATTGATTTCATATTTTCCTCGCAACAAGGTGATCCGTCTTCGTCAAGGGCTCCTCTTCGCGATCAGGGACAAAGAACCTTGGAGCACGCTCACGTATGGTTCGTCTTTGCATGTACCTCGATGCAAGCCGACGCCGAGTCAAGAGATCAATTCAGAAATCATGTTCGCTCGCTTAGCATCACCATCTATGATCTATCGTTGCTCAAACGCTAAGTAGACAGTCCAAGCGAAGAGACGGCGGTGGAATAAAGTTCCCTAATGGGATCAGTCTTATCTCTTTAGAGGTTGTTGATGCGGGCAAAGGTCACCATTTTATTGCCTCACCTCGTTGCATTCACCACGACTGACAAGGTATCTACGAGAATATGACGGTCCATTGTGATCTGGGCAAATTCAACAACGGTATCCTAAGAAGTGACCATTAAGACTGTCAAATACCTCTGTTGCGTCCTGCGACTTTGCTGGCTGTATTCGGCGGTGGGAACAAATGTTTCTGGAATTTCTACGCTGACGACATCCCCATGCAACTATGGTCGACCATGATGTGGAATGAATGATGGTTCAGCCAGCTGAGGTGAGACCTCACTCATAGAAACGTGCACATCTCTCTGGAACCAATGAGCATCGGGCATCTTGGAAGGAAGAATTTCGCTACCCACAAGAAGTCCAGTGGCATATCGAAGCACTCCCACCACAAGAGTTCGAAAATCGCGGGAAATGGCTCAATAATGTGATTAGATAATAATCCACGTGCTACGAGCTCGGAGCGGATCAAATTGGCAGCGAATTTCGGACCTTCCACCCAGAGAGCGCCCAAAATCACAAGTGCAATACAGACAAGCCTCCAAGTCGCTAAGGCTTCGCTTTTCACAGAATTTTCGCRGTTCCTTCCCTGAAAGCGACTTCACACTACWACCACTAAGATGTTCCTCGCCAGACGCACYGTACACGGGCTRAAATCATCTCGCCCGCTGGCTCGTGGGCTCTCGAGCAGAGCGTCGGACATACTRACTTCCTTAGGAATTTCTACTACAGCTGAAGAGCACGGGGTTTACGACGGACAATGGGGTGGCAGCGGCGACATTATGCAAAGTGTGTGCCCTACTACTGGAGAAGTGCTAGCRCGAGTCAAAACAGTGAGTCCTCGTCAAGCGTGCACATGGCGTATTGTTATCTCATATTCGGACTTCAGGCATCACCACAGGAACTCCAGGTTGCCCTTGAGAAAACCAGAGAGGCGTATCTRTATTTCCGCAACATCCCAGCTCCYCGTAGGGGAGAGCTATTGCGGCAAATCCGTGAGGCTCTGTTCGCTAAGGTAGCAGAGCATACGCACACCGGTGTCTTTAKAGCAWTTCTGACATTCATATCGTCAGCGTGATGAACTGGGTGCCTTGGTATCTCTTGAGATGGGAAAAATCAGGACTGAAGGAGTAGGAGAGGTGCAGGAATTCGTGGACATTGTAAGTTGATTGGCTAGGATGTACTATTCCGGTCGAATRTTGATCATCACAATGTTCGCAGTGCGATTACGCAGTGGGTTTATCGCGAATGATGAACGGAAGAGTCGTCGCATCGGARCGACCAGGGCATTCCATCCTTGAAGGTATTTCCATCTCATTTGCGCGCAGGTCGATGTAATATGTTCATCACTTTGCAATTTAAGTTCCCAACCCTTTGGGAGTTGTAGCGGTTCTCTCGGCCTTCAATTTCCCGGTCGCTGTGTATGGATGGTGAGTCCGTATCATGACATATGGTTTTTGACACTCTTGATAGCCGACCGCAGGAATCTGGCTCTTTCCATGGCGGCTGGGAATGCAACCATCTGGAAACCYTCCCCTACCACGCCCTTATGCTCTATTGCAGTAACGAAGATTGTTGCTAATGTTCTGGAACGTAATGGCATGCCGGGAGCCGTGGCCGGGCTCGTTACAGGCGGGAAGGATGTCGGTTCTGCCGTGGTTGAGAGCAAGGATGTTGACCTGGGTATGGCCCCACCAAATTATTCGAAAGATAATGACGCTCATTATTGCTCGTTTCTCCGGGTTGCCAGTCTCCTTCACAGGTAGTGAGCATGTCGGCCGAATTGTGGGAAAGTCAGTCGCGTCAAGGTTTGGGAAAGTCATCCTTGAGTTGGGCGGTAATAACGGTCAGTTCGCTTCTAATTTTAAACCGTGGGGTTGCTCAAGATATTAACATATTGTTATTTCAGCTTCGATTATCATGCCAGATGCCGACCTCAATCTGGCTGTTCCGGCCGTGTTCTTTGGTGCAGTTGGAACGGCTGGACAACGCTGCACGTCCACCCGGAGACTTTACCTTCACCGAGACATCGCTGATGAATTCCTTGAACGTCTGAAGAAGCTGTACGGATCTGTTATTCCTGGTGATCCTCTGGACCCGGCGACACTGTTGGGACCCATGCACACCG
This sequence comes from Pleurotus djamor, assembly GCA_029747585.1. Taxonomy (NCBI): domain Eukaryota; kingdom Fungi; phylum Basidiomycota; class Agaricomycetes; order Agaricales; family Pleurotaceae; genus Pleurotus; species Pleurotus djamor. The sequence goes on from JAPEVF010000757.1 coordinate 10,093, forward strand.
CTGACGCCGTTGGCGTGTATGAGAGCGCGGTCGAGCATCTTCGTTCTATTAAAGCAGACATCTTGACAGGCGGAAGTAGGTATGACGAGTCGCCATTGAATGCTGGCAACTTTGTCAAACCCACGATTGCTATACCCAAGTCAACCAGCCCAAGCGACCGTATCTGGAGCACCGAGACGTTTGCGCCGATTCTGAACGCGGCGGTTTTCGATCAACTTGAACAGGCTATCGAATGGAACAATGCTGTGCCCCAAGTGAGGGAAAATTGTGTCATGCCTGAAACGACTGATCAAACCTGATGGCGGTAACAGGGACTCTCGAGCAGCATTTGGACGCGCGATCTTAGGAATGTGGGGAAGTGGATCGGCCCGGCAGGATCTGACGCAGGCATTGTCAATGTTGAGAAATCTATGTTTAACTCCGTCCTATCTCTCGCTAACGGATATGGTAATAGGTAAATGTGGGTACCAGTGGCGCTGAGATTGGCGCGGCGTTTGGAGGCAACAAGGTGAGTGCGAGCATTATTCTATTGACCCCGTTTATCCTTTATACTGTTTGATTTACCCGAGCTAATCAATCACCAACTTTGATGTCTTTAACAGAGCACTGGATGGTGAGTAACTGGCTTTTGGGTTCCCTCCCGATTGAATGATGCGAATTGCTATGCACTTGCAGGGGTCGCGAGTCTGGCGGTGATGCCTGGAAAGAGTATGTGCGCTGGAGCGCGTGCACGAGTAAGTGTTGTGATGGGCTTGGGACGGTTGCGCTGGAGAACTAATTGCGATTGTTTAATGTAGTCAACTTCTCGGATGCCGCCCCATTGGCGCAGGGGGTGAGCTTTTCGGCGTAGAAAACGGGGGAGGCCTTGGGAGGATGGGGAGCACGATGACAAGAGATGGTTGTGTAGCATCTGATCGTCGAGCCATCTGGAAGGGGGACTGGATGATAATTCCACTATGTGACAGGGAGTCAATGGATGAAATTCACAAGTCTGAGCTGAATTCTGAGTGTGACCCACTGATGGAGAGTTTCGAGCTGGGCCGGGGTTGTCGCTTCGGTTGGGTAAACAAACATGTGCATATTGAGAATGCATGGCTTGCGTTTTGGCGACATGTCGTTCAGTCTGCAATTGGAAGACTCCCCATCCGGCAGTCCGTTACGCACACGATTCCATCTCTGCCATATTATTATTATTTATTCCTTCGATCTCTCCCCCACTTTAAAAACCCGATGTTTCCTTTCCCAAGTCCCCCACTCCATTGACTCGACCTCTCTTTCTTCTCAACCACCACCATCTCCTCCTCCTCGCCAATGACCCTCTCCAATCAAGACGACCTCCCCTGGCCAGAACTCGGAAATGTCTCTCGCGGCGCGACAAGGGGAAATCAAGGCCAAAAGGGCGTCTTGGGTACCCCAGACCGCGATGGCCGCTGCTTGCTTCAGCTTCGTGTACAGCCAGGTGTCCTCGCAGTCCGTCTCAACAAACAAGCAAGCGACTGGTATCGCACCCTAGACAACGAGGTCAACAGAGCCCTCAAACTCACCAAAACCTACTGGCGCAAGGCACGGAGACGCCAGGACTATGATGCTCGTGCAGATCAGGATCACATGGAACTTCACGAGTGGCTTCAGCAGCTGAAAGACAAGACCATGTCGCATCTCGAGCTTCTCATGCAAAAGGGCGACATCCAAGGCCCACCCTACGTCATGCCCGACGACGTCGAACTCGCCTTCCTCCGTGGTTTCATTGAACGCCACAACGCAGGCATACCCCATAACCCTCGTCTTCGCAGTGGTGAACGACCCATCCACATCCGTGCAAGTTCCATCGATTCCATGTCCCCCGAGCCCTCAGAGAATGCCTTTGTTCCGCCTCAAAAGTTTCGTTCGACTGCACCGGGTGCGTTTGTCGACTAACTTTATTTGTTCCGCTTTCCCTGACTTCGGTTGTAGTAGAGTGTGCATCCGAGGCGTCCAGCTCGCACCTTCCCCATTCATCACCCCGAGGGTCCAAGTCGCCTTCATTACTCAACATAGAATCATTGGCACAGGAAGCCAGCAGTTCAAGTAAGCTTCACCCACTTCTTCGCCGCTTTCGCCTCTTCGTTAACCCACTGCCCCCACTGTAGAACATTCCCTCCAAGCCGCACGGGCATCTCTCTCGCGAGCTCAGAAGGATACACAGGATGCCTTCACGAGGTACACAGCTTGTCTCGACGTTGAACGTCAAGCACGTCAAGCAGTCACTTCAGCGGAGAAGCGTCGCGATGACATAAGTGCGTTCTCTCCATCGTCCACATGTTGATGGTGTTCTCACACACAATTCGTTTCCACAGTGGCCACGATACTCATCCGAACGCAGCAAGGCAATCACATCGCTGAGCCCAGGTCTAGACACTCTTCTGCTTCTGGTGACGAAGGGGGCCGAAGTCCGCTGTACACTAATGGCGTTGAGGTATGCGTGATCCTCTTGTTGGCGTATTGTTTGTGTTCTCATGGATTGGTTCACTTCTGCTTCAGGAACCCCGACCGTCTTCTGCGGATTCATCCAAAGCTTCACGACCCAAGCCGATGACCTGGTCCGAAAGCGACCCACAACACAGCGCCTATGCCGGTGAAGCGGGATATAGTGATGTAAGGAGACCCACCCCGCTGCTCTTTCCCTCGTTTCTAACCACATTGCATCATTTGTTAGGACCCATCTGCCAGAGGGAGCCGCAAGCACTCACGCAGCTGGGAACGTGGAAATCAGTTTCCAGGTGAGTTATTCTATTTGATCCGCCGCTCCTCCCCTTGCATGTACTGAAGTTGACNTTTTTTATGTTCACTTATCTAGATGGGCAATATCCATGCGATGTAAGCGGCTCGTTTCGTTGATGGTTGCGAACTGGCTTTTCTGAACAAATCCTTTCTTCCTGTTCGCCTATTCAGGACATAACCACTTTGCCACCTCGCAAGCGGGTGCATCACATGATGCCTGGCTTCGAAGCCCTCACGAACGCCGCTGCACTTCAATCCGCCAACTTGCCTTTATCATCATAAACGTGACGCACATGCAACGCCCACTTTACGACTTCATCTNTTTTTGTATATCCGCATTCCACTTCATCACCTCGTCATCCATGTTTTGCATGCTAGTCCCAGTTAGCGCTTTCTTGCTTTATTGTGATAACATTATTAGATTTTCTTCTCTTCGACCTTGCTTCGACATACCTTACCACTTCTCTTGGGACAATAGGAACATATGTAATATTTGCATTAGGCATATGCCTACTTCCACCCAGGTATATATTAGAATAATCATTTTTGATGAAATATAAAAATACCCTAATCTCACGAACTTGTATGTGAGCCCATCGGCCAAACCACGGTGAGACTGGAGTGCCAATGCGGACTCGGTCCTTGCTGTAAAAAGCCTTCTTCTCTTGTTGGGCATAGGATACACACGATCGAACTGTGACAGGCGGAGGCCTTCTCGCGCCTTGATGCATGATGCATCAACTTGGGACTTGGATACCACGACGACAAGTACGTACAGCTCAAGACCCCCTCTTCCCCTTCATCCACCATCATTCAGATCAATTGGTGATGTGTTTTCAAGAGTCAAGTCAATCTTAAAGTTAGGGGAAACGCCAATACTTCGCCATTGTTGTTGTTTAAAAAAAGCACAGTGATGGGCTATACGCCGACCGATGCGGCCATCACTGTCCTCGGGCAGGAAGGCGTTGTCGCTCTCCCCTTGTTTTCCAAGCACATCAGAGTCTCTGCGACAGCTTCACATTCATACAAGTACATCGATCATCAGCGGCGGAACGGCTGGTCGAGGGCTGTCCGAGCGCGTCGCGATTGTCGCATGAAACTAGCCAAGGCTGTCTGACTCGAGGGATCATCGGTACACTTTCTAATAGAGTTTCAGGACCTTCCGTTAATGAGGAACAAGTGAATGCAAAAGAAAAGAAAGGCATAGGGTTGCGACCACGTCGGGTACGCTCGAGCGGTGACTTCAACTTCAATTTCTCGGAAATTCGACTTATCGCCCCTTGTGGCGTATCGATCAAAGACCGACATGCCTGTTATGGTAATCGATGTTCACATCCAAGAACGTTTTGTGCCACTCGGATATTGTGGCTGGGCCAAAGCCACTCCCTTGCGCGACATTTTGCCGACGTCTGGGACGATGTGGCTCTCTCTCTCGACTATGTGCTCAACCCGTTGATTCAATCTACGGCGGTCCACCCTGAGAGAAAGCAAGAAAATGCTGTTCAATTTCACTGGGTCTTTTTCACTGTTTTTCGCCACTTTCCAGGGCATTTCCCCGCCTTTTCCTGGCGCTAGATACCCCGTGGAGTGGTCTTTGGGTCATTGCACTGGTCAATGGGCCACTTGACGATGTATAAAACTTTCGACACTGCACACTCGATTTCTGCACTGCTCTCTGACTCAGCCTCGCGCTTCAAGTTCTGTCTTCCTCTTTCTGCTGTCCAGTCACCAAGGTTATGCTTCCACCGCCCGTTTCTCGTGTCTACAGTGGCTCTATCTCAGGACCCTCTCAGATTCACGGCGGTTTCTGTTCTACCGCGGAAGTACGATACTCCCCTGCGGACTCAGTTAAACACTTGCATCAAAAAGCAAATGCCCTCTCAACTGATGCCGCAGATTTCAGGAAGTTTTTCGAGCAGACTACTCCCAGGACATATGTTTCAAGTAACGGTACATCCTCTCCCGATTTCAGTACCTTCGCCGCTCGAGAGGCTTCGTTTTCCCATCATATGATATCACAGGAGCACGAATCCCCGGCATGGTGGTCCGCCCCCTGTCGCTTTTTTATCCAGCACCGTGGTTGGTGTCCCACAGGAGATGAATGCCGCTTGTGCGCCCTATTCCATTTGAACCCCTTTGATAGAATCAATCTCACCCATTGATCAAATCTCCACAGTATCCATGACTTGACTCTACCAGCTGTGGACGCCCGTGGCCTTAGGATTTCTGATTATCTAGCTCAGCCTGGAGACTCTCAGAATCGAAAGGATCTGATAGATAGAACATGGCCTCACTGCTGGTCCTATCTTCATGGACACTGCGGCATTCCCCTGTGCCCTCGACTGCATCCCAAGGACTCCGCGCGTTGTACGTGGTTGGCATGGCGCTCCCGCCTCATATTTTATCACTTCGAAACTAATCAGTATTTTATCCAGATTTGAAGTATACGCCATGTCCAATATGGCCTGTCTGCGATATGCGTTGCAGTTGCCCTTATAGGCATCCCCGACTGTTAGCATCAACGCCTTGGCAGAGTCGGGAGTCGACGACTCCCCATACCCAGTCAACCAGTGCGTTTGAAACAGAAGGCTTCACTTTGCCAAGGCGACACGACAGTTCGCAGCTAATCTATTCGACTGACCGACGTAATTCACGTTTACCCCGCAACGTGTATATGGACTATACCCCAACAACGAGGATACCGACGATTGGAACACAACGCGACGCCCGTAGTTCTTTGCATGACTCGTTTCTTGGGAGTAACATATGAGCTGATGACCATGGCAGATCGTTGCGTGTATACAGGTTGAAGATTGAAACAGTCGACGGTTGGGACCTTCTTGAAATCTTACCCAGTGATGATTGGAAGCCCAGAATTGCCTTCGTCCAATGGACTCGTATTCATTCTATTTTTAACACCAATCCCAAGGCGACTACAGCTACTCAGTAACTCGTATGTTTTTTCCAAGTTGAATCCAAGTGATCGTAAATTGTCAATTCCATCAATGACGCGTAGACCCGGGGTATATGACTGCAGAAGTGAGTATCACTAGGATTGATGGACTCATCGTCAAGGCTTCAAACCATAGTGACAAGAAGCTGGCTGTACCACCATCACTTATAAAATTTCACTGGTTCTCGACGATCTTGACCAGACTGGGTGACAATCGCAATCGTTCCTCGCGAGCAACTTCTGTCCATCATAATCATCATCACCCCATGACTAATTGATGGGGTCTAAACAACAGAAGGAGTTGKTCGCACGCAATAATATCGCCCACTAGTTGAGATCACCCAAAGGGCGGGAAAACGGACGAGGAACCAGGAAGATTGTGGAGATTGGGACGAACCAGCTCATATCATACGACCACGCCAACTCAATTCTTCTTATCAGTCGATTACATCTTGGAGTGATCCACGCAGTACGGATCCAGAGGTCCTTTTTCTTCCAGGATATTCTATTTTTTCTCACCTTTAGTCARGTCACACANNGTTGCGGACCTAAAATAGACTGTACCATATGTTCAGAAACCAAGTCCTGGGAGTGGGTCGTCCCATGCGTGTTGATACGTGCGTTGGGTGGTATTCCCAGACATCAAGCCAACCTCGCCATCACGCCAGCCGTAGCCCGCATCAATCAAAGGCTCCAGAAGTCTTCAAAAGCCCATTAGGAGGGCTACAGGAAATCTGGAGAGATTAACGTAGCGGCTGGGATTAACGGGGGTAGATGATTTTGGTCCATGTAGATGCGCGCAGAATTGCAAATAAGCGAGAGCGGTCGCACAGCGCCCGTGCTGATGGTAACACCGAAGCAAGAGCTCATACTGCCCGCTGGTCAGGCTGACACGACATTTTTAGGATCGCAAGCAAGACGGCCGWAGATGTAGCAACATGGCGGCACGCCGTCAGGAATGTGACATGAAGACAGGTGTGAAGTGGCCTATCAAGCAGATGTCGCCTTGYCGCTTGAGAAAAAGATGCAACTCGGCGAGCACGAGGAGGGGTRTCCTATCTATATCTGCCGTTCAAAGTTTCTCCTTCAGGTCGCCTTATCACCAGKAGAAAACGRTTRMNCACGAAGAAGTCCAAGGTACGATGATGGAGAAGATGCCTCTATCAACCTTCGCTGAATGGCCTGGGTACGAGTACTTACGCCACTCCAAGGAGATGAKGAKGWGGAATTGATATCGTGATGGATTTACGAGACCGGCTGGGAAGMGTCCGCCGTCGAACCCTGCGATGYTGRRGTGGTGAGAACCGYGRKGATAGTCCTGKGTGACATCTGACCAGTYCATCATYGAAGCTGCGCCGAAAGACCTTTCGGCGGAAGAGACAGGCGCCTTSTCTTGTTTGGAATTCTGATTGATCGGTACACGGCACTGCGCAAAATACAGTATTCAATGGAGAAGGGCGAAGGAAAAAGGAACAAGATATATAAAAGCGGAAAACAGTTAATCAATACATACTTGCATGCTGCGACGGAACAATTTGAAGGATGGCGGGGTATGAATGACCAAGAAAAACGCAACAATAGACCAACGAGKGTAAGTAGTAGTGTATCTAATTGAGATAGCCACGGCATTTGGCGGAGCCACAAAGACAAGGGATCTTGTCCTGCTCGATAGGAAAATGATAATCTGGAACGGAGGGCGTGAGCGTCGAGGAAARCGATCCCACATACGGGTACTCACCATAAGTAATTTCATCACCAAGTTCGATATCCTGCTTTGCATAGATGACAATCTTCTTCTCYCCATTGATGGTGATGATCTTGGCTGTACAATTGGGATCGCAAGAATGATTGATCAAGCGCCTGATGTTGCAACGTTAGNCCACCAGCAAGCNNGNTRGACGAGACGCCAGACGTACCCTAGATTGCCTTTCTTGGTTGCATCGACAACCAAGTCCTCGTCGATCCGGAAGAGATAACTGCTACCAATACCCTGGCGTTCATACACCTTCTCCCTCTTGTCTGCGACTTGAGCTCGAATGATCTCTCCAACGTACTCAATGACCATCTCGCCTCTAGAGATCTTCTCCAAGGCGTAAAGACCCCAGTCATGGATAGGCGAACGAGCAAAACGCAAATGTTTCTTCCGAGTCTGGAGTTGGTTGAATTTGAATGCCATGTCATTAGCAGTAGTCTCTCCCTTCGAGAGAGCGATAGCCTGTTGAACTTGGTTGATTTCCTCCAAGCCTTGGGCGCGACGACGTGCGTTAGCCCGGTTGGAACGCGAAGAAGTGACATGCTTGGGCTCTTCGACAGGAGCAGCGGCTTCAGCGGCAGCAGTGCGGGCCTGGTATTGTGAGACATAAGCGGCCTTCTCGGCATGAGAAATCTTGTAGTATCCCTCCGTGCGCGCTGAGCCAGTGACGTGGCGGCGGGCAGTTGGCACCGCCGGATCATCAACAGGAGGCTCTGGTTCTGGCTGAGGTTCGGGAACTGGGGGCGCTTTCATCAGAACAAGACGTGCAAAGTATTGATCCTCATCATCTTCAAGAATATCGGTGACTGGGACATCTGGAGGAGGAGGCGGTGGAGGCGGTGGAGGTCGGCGCTTAGGTTTGACAACTGGTGAAGGAGACCTGGAGGGCGGAGCAGAAGAGTCTGAAGTAGGAAGTATGCGCACTTGAGCAACTGGCGGTGCGGCAAAGTCAAGATGATCAGGAACGACTTCATCGACAAGATCCTCGTCTACGATCGCATACTTCTCTTCCTTCTTATTAGCAGACTTCTTGCTCTTGACATTAAGATCGACCTCGGTCTTGGGCTTCTTCTTGATCGGTTCCTCCGCTTCATCAGTCAACTCAGACGCAGCGCGCTTCACCCCCAGATCCGTGACAACAAGTGTGACACTCTCCGCGTCGTCATCGTCCTCGGACTCCACATCAGGAACCTCCGACGATGCCTTCCTCGTCTTCTTCGCCTCCTTCCTCAACCGCTTCTTCGGTGGCTCAGCCGCAACATCCACATCCATAGCATCCGTCTCAGTCTCTCCAGCATCCTCCTCAGCGACCACAGGAACCTTGACTGGATCAACTGCCTTCTTTTGTTTCTTGAAGGATAGCCCTTTCAGCCCTTTCTTTTCCGCGGGCTTGTTTTCCGTAGCCACTGACTTCGCGATGCTCCTGGACTTTTCGACTGTCATGAATTTCCTCAGGTCGGTGCTGACCACGGCGTCCCTAATGTCTTTCTCGAGAAGCGAGCGCAGCTCAGTAAGCAGAAGAGTCTTCGCTTCTTCAACTAGTTCTTCGTCGGTCCACTGGGTCTTGCGGGTAACTTTGATGGGAGCAGGGGGAGGATGAGAACTGACTGTAACCGAGTGGTATGCAAGAGAACGTCCGTTCAAAACCATAGCAGCACGACGCGCAGAGTCCCCATTGTCGAATGTACCATACCACGCAGCCCGGTCTTTGAGGACCTGTACAAAGGAATAAAGGTCACAACTTGCGCAGAAACAAAGAAAAAATATTCAAAGAAAGCCCTCACCTTGACCACATGAAAGCTAGCAAGAAAGTCGCGTACGGTTTCTTCAGTGACACCAGAGATCAGGTGTGCACCACCATCAATTTTGACGTGATCCTTCCCATTACTCGCAAGTTCATTGATCAGATCCACCCTTTCCCGTTCCGCTTCCTCCTTATTACTCGCGAGGTTCTTGGCTCCTCGTACTGGCGATGGGGAAGCAGAACGGGACATCTGCATTGGCGAACCAAAATCATAGCGGCGGCGTGGCGAGCGTGCAGCAAATCTCGACGGACGAACCACTGGCTCAGGCTCAGGTTCTTGATCTTTCACTTGTGGCTGAACAGTCTTCGCTATTTCCTGCCGTGCTTTCAAAAGAGCTAGAGGGAGTTTCTTGGTGTTCGGCCGAGGCGGTGGCTTTGCCACTGGTGCAGGAGGTTCGGGTTCATTGTTCAAGACAGGTTTAGGCGGCAAAGAGTGATGCAGAGGATGTGAAGAAGAGGATTGAGTGCCCTGATTCGGGAGGGGAGTAGGAGCTTGAGGCGTATGACTTGAGCGGCGAGAATCGTGAGGAGGGGGGCGTGAATGAGAGCCTTGGTATGAGGAAGAAGGTCCTCCAGGTCTCCTGAAATCGCGTCCCATCGGAGTCGACGGTTTTGGCGTTGATCCAGACCAACTGGAATCTCTTCCACCGCGGACACTATCCCTCCCATCTCTATCCCGGTCTCTGTCACGATCTCTGTCCCTCTCCCTATCCCTGTCTCTATCCCTCTGATCCCTATCCCAATAATGATCCCTCCTCCCATCTCTCATATCCACATCCTTCACCCCATTCCCAGCCCCATTCCCAGGGCCCTTATACCTCGCCCTCTTCTTCCTCTCCTCCAACTCCCTCTTCACAGCCGCCAATCTCTTCCCCTGTCCATCCAACACAGCCCGAATCTCATCTCCCAAATCCCCACTCATCATCGTCCCAATACCCCCACTCCCACTCGTATTCCTCCCGTTCTCCTTTTCGACACACTTCACCGCTTCTTCATGTGTGGCGAATCGGACGAAGACGATTCCGAGGGATCCACCGGTTTCGGAATCCATTTGAGGTTCGCAGGAGACGATGTGCCCGTATGCACTGAGATGACGGCGGATGATAGCGTTTGAGGTTAGCGGGGAGAGGTTAGTGATAAGGACAGATGTTGCAGGAGCTGGTCCAAGAGAGTTCGCATCGTGCTATGAGATGGAAAGGATTTCAAATACAATCAGTAAGGATGGCTGGAAGAATCAGAGCAATATTACTCACTGGCCACTGGACTTCATGAAATGACGTCCGCATCATCTTCCTCACAAAATTAGCTTCTCTCCGAGGATCCTTCGGAACAATATCCTCTTCATACCCCTTCGCCCTTCTCGAAACAACCGAATTCCGGCCTTCAAACCCATTCTCATCCTCCTCCAATTTCCCCACATCAGCAGCAGCAGCTTCCTCCTTCCTCTCCGTATCCGATCTAAAAATCTCCCCCTCATACCGCATCAAAATTTCCTTCCCTTTCCCCTTTCCTTTAACCCTCTCCTGTACGGTGTCCGTAGGTGCGTTACTCCGTATATTCTCAATAACCTTCCGATAGTACCGCCACTGCTCAACAGTTTCACGCGTAGGAGGCTTAAAATCCTTAGAATCTCGTGGCGGTTCCCGATCAACGCCAGCATCATACAACACTTTGAAAGCGCGAAGACCAGGAGGGAGTTCAGATTTCGGAGGAGGCCAAGAAGGTGGTGGGGGTGGTGTTCTGGGTCTTCGAGGTCGGGGAGGTGGAGAGGGGTGGCGGACTGGAGGTGTGGGTAAAGCAGGTGAAGGCGATCGATGACGGGGAGAAGGTCGACGGTATGGAGAAGGTGATCGACGACGAGGAGAGTGTCGACGATATATGGCAGGAGAAGGTGATCGAGGCCGTGGTGGTGATGGAGATCGTCGTGATGGTCTTGATGAACTTTCGGCGTGGTACGGTGAGTGGCTGATATCGTCATGCCGTGACAATCTTCTGGGCAAGGGTCTCTCAAAAGGTAGAGGGGGATCTGACGGTGGGGGAGGTGGTGGTAGCGGTTCAGTTGCAACTGGAGGTGGTGATGGTGGTGGAGGCGGTGGTGGAGGTGAAGATGGGGGGAGGGGGAGGGGGAGGCGGCAAAAATGGTTCAGACGGTTCAGAAGTAGGTGGAACCGCTGATANTTTCTGGAGGTGGTGGGGGTGAAGGTGATCGAGCTTCTGGAGGTGGAGAAGGCGGTGGGGGTGAAGGCGAAGGACTCGAAGCAAGCGTAAGAACGCGAGAATGGCCAAGAACTGGCGTAGGCAACTTGAACGAAATAAGAGGTGGTGGCNGGGGGCTGCGAAGGGGGTTCTGAAGGCGGGGGAGGCGGTGGTGCAGGTTCTGAAGGAGTCGGAGGTGGTGGTGGTGATTCTTCAGGTGGTGGTAGCGTAGGTGTCGGTAAAGAGTTGGT
>JAPEVF010000758.1:0-21763 GCA_029747585.1 Pleurotus djamor
TCCACTCATTACTAAGTTGCTTGAAGGCCATCCATATAAATCTCCTTTCACAACTTGTACAATATTTGGAAATTTGTCTTTATATTGAATTCCTATCAGGCTATTTGATGGACACCAGATCAGGCATGAAACATATACATGTGGCATGCTTTGTGATATGGGCCTTGCAAAACATTGCATAAATTTCACAATTTCACCCATCCATTCATATATGTTCTGATTTATCCCTACCCCTTTGAGACTAAGCATGCTCAATTCCATGCTGTGTAGGCTTAGGCTCATCTCTCTTACATTCTTAGTCAAGCTTACAACCTCCACCCATTCCAATAATTTTGTTTTAGCCCATTCTCCAATAATTGACCCCAGGCTGACCATATTCTTTGACTTTGTCAGATGGTAGGGCCAGTATCTACATGAATATTGCAGCTCCTGACTGATGAACCTGTGAATCCTTTCATCCAAGTCTTCAATATCATCATTGGCCAAATATGATGACTCAATGCCACAAATATTGAACTTCAGTTGCTGTCTCATGCAACTAAAGCAAGCATTTGCCAAAATTACATGATAATCCTCTAATTTCAATCCAAGATGGTATCTTTTGCTCTGGGATTTATCCAGAAGAAAGTCACGGAATGATGTATGCAATGGAAATACTAGTGCGTTCAATGTATTAACATTGCTTAGCAGTGATCCCATATTTGGAAGAATGGCATCAATAGCATCAGATCCTATAGCATTGGATACCAGACCACCCAGCAGGGACTTTAAGACAGATTGTGATACAGGGGTAGCAGCAGTAATTATGCTTCCAATAACTATGCGGAAATTTGGCAGTGCCTCATCATCAAGATTCAAGTTATCAAGTACTTGAATATACAAGTCTGCTAGAAGGTTAGCAGATGGACTAAGAAGCTTTGTAATAACTTTGCTTATTCCCAGCCCCCTTGGGTGTAATAATTGGTCACTTGCAACAAAAGCCCATTGAAATAAACCCTCAGCTTTTTTAGCAAGTTGGGTTAAAACAGTATTGTCCAAGTTGGTTTTCTCTAAATGATACCCTAAGTAGTGGCTAAGATCCTCAGGGCTAGCTGGGTCAAGCACAAAAGCCAATGTATTCTTAAAGGAGTCCAGAATTTCATTTTCAGGACGAGTAGTAATAAAGACTTGAAAGCCTTTAGGCAAGCTAAGCTGACCTCCAAGAAATGCATGCAATGGATGCCTTGGATTTTCATCCACACATTCATCTAGACCATCAATCACAATAAGCAGAGGGCCAGCAATCTCAACCTTAGTCAGAGGCTCATGAATTAAAAGCCTAAACAAAGTTTCATAGTCGTGTGTTCCTTTCCAAATAGATGTAGCTTGCATAGCTTGGCCAAGGGCAGATGCATATGCAGGGCTCAAATGGGCCAAATCCTTTGCAATTGTATGAAGCAAGCGGTATGCTTCACGGTCCTTTGTATCACCCCGCTTAAACACAAAGGAAGAGCATAGAAGTCCCATCTTTTCATACTTAGATGCAATTTCATATGCAATGGCAGACTTGCCTCTTCCTGCTTGGCCAGATAGCACAAGCATCTGAGTTGAAGAGGGGTCTAAGAACCATTTATGAATATTCTGTAGTATATCTTGGCGAGTCCCAGGCAAGAATCCCTTAGAAGAGTGGTGCCGAGCATTAGTTGGGTAGTGAAGTTGATTTAATGTAGCATTGATATCTGTTGCATATATGTTCACTTATGTCTGCAGTATAAGGACTTTGACAATAAGATACTTACTGAGTTTGTCAAGATTTGAAACTATTCCTTTAACTTGGTCCAAAAGAATGAAAGCAGTTTCTTGAATACTAATAGTAGTATGGCTTAGAAAAGCTGCCTGCAGCTGGACAAGTTTAGTCTCATACTCATTGACCTTGGCATCAATATTATCCAGCAAATTCAGAAAGAGACGCTTTACTATAGCAATATCAAAGTTAAGCAAAAGTATACTCCATTCTGTTTTAACTTACTGAAAGATTTGTCAGAAGTGTAGTTGGAGATAAAGCAACCACATTGGGTGATCAACTTGAATAATGCTTGGAGCTTCTCTCCTTGGCTCTTTTGCCCTGCATGTTCAGTCTTCAGGTGAGCCTCAAGACAAAACTCAAGTGTTTCTGCAATTTTGGTCTGAAGCCTAACAATGGATTCATCAAAGGCATCCTGGCGGACAATAGTCTTAAAGTCACCAGATCAACATGCAACCAGGGAAATGTAAAGGAAAAGAAAGAATTTACCTTAGGTATTATGGAAAAGACTGTCCAAGCAATCTTGATGTAAGGATGAATCTGAAACAAGATATGTTACTAGATTGAACATTGGAGGCATGTAGACAGCATACTTCAGAGAATTGATCAACAGCATCTATGAAAAGCTGGGTTTTCTTTATTATTTCTTTGAGAATAGGACCCCAGTCTTCAGAGGCACTTTCAACACCATCAGGAAGAGCATTTGCTTGCTCACTACCAGCAACCAGTCGCCCTGACACCTGGTGCATGGTAGCAAGTGATATGTCTGCATTACCCACAGCCTCCTGGGCAGCCAAAACAGGTGATATAGTCTGAGTTTGCTATAAAACCCCTCCTTTATCAGTAATGAACAGATAGAAACAAGCAATCAGATACCTGTACAGGAGTACCAGCTGTATCAACCCCAGCTATGTTAGCAGTAGCAGATTCAAGGGTTGACTGTAAGGAAAAGGAGCCAAGTTAGCACAGTGATATCACTAACAGCTCTAACTTTGGTTACCTCTGATGCAGCTTCAGTCACAGTCTCAGGTGCACTGAGAGGCACAAAAGAAGCCCTCAGTGTGATAGAGAGTGACTTGGATGCATTGTCTTGAAGAGGCAGGGTGATCTCAGTTGAGCCTAAGAGTTGGACAGTTGTGGAGTTGAATAAAGAGGGAGGCTTAGTGCACAAACCATGGATGCTAATCTCCTGGACAGGCAGAAAGAATTGAGTGATGACCTTGTTCTTATGCCAAGTCCGCTTCTTCTTAAAAGTGAGGGTTAATTGATGTGATTGAAGAGGATGTCTAGCAATGATGTGTAAGTCAATGTCAGCATGATAGAACAGAATTGAGATGTGGAATGTGAGACAAACATTCCAGAAACCAGCTTATTGAATACTGCAGTGCCACCCTCAACTTTGGAGAGAGGACCCTTGAATTTCTTTGTGCCATCTGCTGTGATGGAAATGTAGACAGGGTGTTTGGTATGTTCTTGTGCAATATTCTCAACCTTGATAACTGTAGAGAGGATAGTCAAGGCTCTGAGAGTAGTTAACCAGAGGTACAAAAAGCGCACGCAAGAGTTGGATTTCTCCAGGGGCAGAAGTCAATGCAGCTATAAATGGTGGCACACTAGAAGAGGATTGCCTCAGAATGAATATGCTGATCATGGTGATCTCAAGACAAACAGGCTGTTTTGGACTTGATTGCTTGTTTTAGACATTGTGGGTTTGGTGCTTGGTACAGATTGAACAACAATGGCAAGATGATTGTGCTATGTGTTGGTGGGAACAAAGAGGATTGACTGCAACAGACGCGCATGTGATTATCCAACTTCACTAAACTCCCACCCTCCCCCCTCTGTCAAGATGCTTGATCGGACAGTCCTCATTTGTGATTCACAGCAATGCCACGGTGAGCAATTGACATTAACATTGCATTTACTATGAACAACTCTACCAACTACTTGATACCATCCCTTTGCTACCTGTTCATTGTACATCATCAGCCAGCAGTGAATCTGCGGGAGTTATCCTCACCCTCGGGTTGGACGGACCGTGACATTTGACAGTCTGCCAGTCTGCCCATGTCCACCCACCACATTTACTCACAGCCAATACTTACCTAGATAGTCACCTGGAGGAACCCNTCAGCCTAGAAACAGCACTGTCATCAGCGGATCCAAAGCACAAATGTCAACCCACACATACCTATACGCACAGCTAAGAGAAACCATAGATTGAAGGCAGAAGAAGGTCAGCGGCACGAAGACCGCGACGCGCGAGCGGAGAGATCCAAGTGGGATGAGTAATTGCGATGCAAATTGTTCTTAGGTAGACCTAATAAATGAGGTTCCACAAATGACCATACAACAGTGGGGGAACTTACAATAGAGGTGCGGCACATGGACGTTGGCTTCGCATTGGGAGTTGAGCAAGCGTCGTCGTGGTCTTGCATTGTCTTGAGGCCGCGCGAGGTGCAGTCAACATTGAAGATCAGCAGACATGTTGCTGGTAAGGAATACTTATGACGTCGTGAGCAGCAAACCTGGATGAAACGTCAGTAAATAGAATGCACAACGAAACGGGAAACGCACCGAGAACCCTCGAATACAATGCGCGACATTATCCTCCACCGCGGCATATGTCTTGAACATGATTGAGGATGTTGGAAACAAGGAGAGAGTGTGCGTGTGATGGGTGGGGATGGGCTTGGGAAGGTAAGCATGGGCACTGAGAGGAACAGATCAACATTGCGTGAAGCCGCAGAGTAAACCAAGGTACTTACCACAGTCCTCTCACTCGCATCGTCCACCTGTTATCATAGAACAAAGCCACCCGGCTCCACGACGCTTAAGCACCGTGAATATGGGTAGCCCCATCCTACGATATCCTCACCAACCAGCAGCCAACTCCGGCTCTACAACGCTTCAGCACTGTAGATATGGATCGGCTGCACCACGAAGCCCAGGTAATACACGGCTCTACGACGCTTCAGCACCGTAGATATGTGTATACCCAAGCCTCGACGATGAACCGCAACGACTCGCTCGGCTCTACGACGCTTAAGCACCGTAAATGTGAGGGAGCCGCCACGATCCACCGTTCCACCATCCCACGAACCACAACGACCCACCAGGCTCTACGACGCTTAAGCACCGTAGATATAGGTAAGGTGTCATGATCCTACTCACAACGAGCCGTACTCAAGGCTCTACGACGCTTAAGCACCGTAGATTAAACCGAGATGGCTCGCTGGACAAACGAAAATCATCCCCAAAACACAAGAAACCCATAATCCCCANCGATGATCGACGGGACAAAACATGGAGAATCCGGCTCTACGACGCTTAAGCACCGTAGATATGGAAGCCCATGGCCATCGATGTACGCGATGATGCACAGCTCTACGACGCTTGAGCACCGTAGATGTAGGCATGAGGGAAAGGAAAGCTGGGGGCGATGGGAAGATTTCGGGATGGTTGGAGGCAAAACAAGGACAAGCAGTGCCTTGAGGTGAGGGGATGCGAATTTACCGCCAGAATAGCTATGCGGTGATTGGAGGGATGTCGAAGCGTGGGTTTCGCGTGTATTGAACGGTCCGTCTTTAAAATTGCTATAATAGCTACATCGAGACTTGAGGGAACGTCGAAGGGAGACCTATCCACTGCCCTATCATCGTACAGCCCCACACATTGCAGCCGCCGTTGTCGTTGAGCCGGCAAGTTCGAGGACTGTCCTAGGCAAGTCGTGCGCCTGTTGGTTCTTGCGTTAGCTGATTGACACCTAATTCTGTCTTCGAAGTGGGTTTGTCCGTGATTGTTGCGTGCTTCGAGGTGTAATCATGACTTCGACTGACATAGGTTTGATTATTTGGACGTCCTCTCGGTCGTGCGAGACCTGCAGCAGATAAACATATAGGAGGCTTCGAACCTTAGGTAGAGAGCAAGACGTACCTGTATAACCCTCCTTGGTTCCGACGATCTTGGAATATTTAACCGTGATTCGTGCTTGAGTCGTTCCACCTTGAACGATAGTCGAGGGTTGGAGTAGTTGGGAGAGTTGGCGACGTCTTCGTCTTGATTGTGCGCGTGCATCATACCTGCCCGTCCAGAGCAGCGTCACCAGAGCTTGGTACAGCAGGTATTTAGGAAGTTAGATTGTCGCCCGTTGACCTGTAGCACGAGCACGTTCAGAGACGCAGCAGATGGAAGGAATCCAAAAAATGTACCCATTACAACGACCACCCCCATACGAACCTCACGTTCCGCTTTGGAGTCGAAGCCAGGGCACAGGGCATTCGAGGATACTCTTCCCCTCATTGAACCAGTGCTCGACGGTGAAAACTTGAGGCTACACAGTAACCGCGTCCTTGTCACGTTCGAGTGTTCGCTGGTTACTTCATCGAACGCTCTGGTTATTTCATTCCATGATGGCTCAGGGATTTGATTGGCATTCGAAGTCGAAGTGTTGACTGCGACGGATGGTTGGCATTGGGTACGTTGCTGTCGGGGATGGTAAGAAAGAAGTGACAGAGAGTGAAAGTCAGAGAGAGAGATATACCTTGAACAGAAGAGGAAAGTGTTTCTCTTCCTCCGTCCCTTCTTTCTCCGTCGTATGGTAGGACCCCCGATAACGGTCTTGTTGACTTTACTTGCCGTTCGCCTGTTTCCCATCGACGTAGTCTATCTATGGGGCTCGGTCAGTAATAATCACTCCAGAGAATGATAGACAAATCTTACCGTTCGAGAGAAGCGTAGATTTGATGTACCTTTGACAGTCAAACCCTTCTTCATGGCATCAACCCTCGTCTTCCCAGTGTAAACGATGCTGCCTAGCAGCCTGCACGCTCCTCCTGACTATCATTGGCCATTGTCAAAGTTTTCCGGCGAAACGTCTTCGCGGTTCACTTGCATGAGGGTAGGTATGTTGAGCGCAACAGGTAGGCCGAGGTAGGTTCTGACTGAAGTCTGAGAGGTTGCATGGCAGAGTTTGAGAGGAAATGTAAAAGCTCACCTTGATACCTTCAGATAATATGGGTTCAACGAATTTGTAGCTATCGACACCTTTATACGGATAGTCCACTGCGTTGAAGACGACTGGTAGAGGCTACGTCGCTTTCAAGTCCTGCCAGACGATTCAGTAAAACAGAGGGTATAATGGAACTCGGAACACGTACGGGAATCAAAGACAGTGAGACTAGATGTCCCGGCATACGAAACACGATTGAAACGCGACAGTCAAACTTTAACACATTGGTTGAGAGTGAATCCAGTTGGTATCAAGGAGAAAAGCACGGCTTACCTCCGAGAATCCTCGAAATCAAGGAACGTAAAAGCCAATCGATCTGAAACTCGTCACCCAAAGTCCCCTCATCCTCAATGACAGCATTTTCATAGCCATCAGTGTAGACACTGAGGTCTTCTTCGCCCTTTTGTACTCTGGTGCGTCAAGTTCTTCCCATCGTATCCATAGAGGTCTAGTCCTAAATTTCGCGCAGGATTTCAGCGAGGCGGCTATTTGAGAAAAAAAATTAGTCGTTTCGTGTCCCAAAGAAGGGTTCAAGGTATCCGTACCTTTCTAGGGAAATTCCATGTCGTTGGAGTCGTTTTGGAAGAGGGTGGATCGCGTTCGAATTCTGCGAAATGAGTCAGTGCAACGAATAGCAGAGATTGCAAGCAAAAGACACACCAACCCCGAAAAACACGACAAAAGATGTCATGAAGTCCAAAACGCGTCCTAAACGCGTCACTGAAGCTGGCTGTACTGCGGGAAGGTCAGGTTCCAACTAAATCGAAGCAAACGACGCGACATACCTCCCAGAACGCGTCAAACCAAGCCTAAAGGCAGGCCATGAAGGCTAGCCATTAGCCAACTCGATACCCATACCCAATTCTCCCAAACTCGTAGGCGTCGAGCTCAGGGGTGATGTCTTCGTCGAGAGCAATGTGTTCTTGTGCGTCGAGCCTTTCCCATCGTGTCCATAGTAGAGACCTTGTCTCCGGTTTCGAGACGGCACTTTGAGATCGCGCTATTCGAGAAGGATTAGATGTTGTATACTCCAAAAAGGGTGCAAAGTCTCACCTGTGATTACGCTGGAAAGGACGCGCGAAAGGAAGATGGCGGTGTAGGTAAGCTTCGTTGGACGATTTGGACGGAGGTCATGGTGGGAGGAAGGAAGATATGGGAAAGCAAACAAACGTCAACTTGACTTGTCGATTCACGATCATCATCCCATCCACCGACGGTGTCTGGTAGATTCACCAACCTTCTAGTCCTCCCCAATCCCACTGGCCAATCCGCCCCGTCTGTTTCGCTACTCATAGCTGTCGTCAAACCCGGAACCCCGGAACTCTCATCTCCACCCAGCAACACCACCCATGAACCCAACGCGCCAGCTGAGCAAGACGATGACAAATACCCCTTAGGCCTTGACAATAGCTACCCTCCAACGCAATGATCAAGCTCGAAACGCTCTCCGATTGAGGAGTCTCAGCCTGGTACAGGACAGGTTTGTCATTCCTCTGAAAATGACCAACTGCGCTCAAGCCCAGCTTGCAGAGAATTTCTCAATTACTCGGGACTTTCCCTAGTGATCATCGGCGCCGACCACATACATCTACTGGAGAATCTCTGCTCGACTCGGTACTCTGTCACAAAGCGGCCACGGAAGATATCTCACTTGGGGAGACTCCGAAGTCACATTTAATGCTCCATGTTTCAAGACGGCAAGAATTCGTTTCTGCGAGTAATATGGGAGTATAGGTGCGTTGTGTTCCCCTAGTTGCTCGGCTATCCAACTTACAGAAACCTGCAGAATATCTCCCGAACACACACACGTCTCCTCACCTTTTCTAATAATCAGCATATCCTCACATTCCTCTATTCCCTACGTCCATATTCACGGCCACAATCCAGACGCGCTAATAACGACATAACCTCGCAAGCAGACCTTGAACTCAATACAGGAAGCGAGAAGTTTGATTAGAGGCTTCGACAGGGCCGTCGCACGCAAGTCTCTTATCAGTGTAGAAAACCGAAGTGACAAAGCTACAGAAATATCCCTTTACCAGACGGCGTTATATGGTGAGTGTTTCATTCCATTCGATGCCTCTGAGTTACCAACGACGCACAGGACCAGCACCAGTTGGACGACCGCCGCCCTTCGCCCTTTTCATCACACTCTCGCGCCTCTAACTCCAACCCCCCAAACAAACATCAAGGAAAACGTTGCCTGCACACGCATAGAAGGAAAAGCGGCTCTCTTGTTGGCAATTGGACAAGTTCGGGAAAAGAGAAGCAAAGTCCAGCGTATGATGCAATGACATGGTAATATTCAATGTACCACCCTCGTCTTCCTCAACCTTAACCGACCTCACCTTTCTCAGCTCATCTACTCAACGCTACGTAACATCAACCTTCTCCCAAGCCATGTTTCGATCAACTCTCAGTTATCTTGTATGAGCTCCTTCATCATCCTCTCTCCTCCCTCGCCAAGTGCTAACTACCACTCCTTCCAGTCCTCCCCGATCCCCGATGTCATTAACTCAATTCGGCTTGAATCCCACGACGAAAGGGGACAGAAAGACAGAAATGCTACTTTGCCTTTTACACGCCCCACCGACGAGGACCACCAGTATACCCAATACGAAACCCATTAGATCCGGCAGAGCCGATCGAGCCTATCTCACCCACAGAACTGTTTGAACCTAGGTTCCACCGAGTCTCTTCTGGGAGAATCAAAGTCCCAACTCGACGATTTGGACTGTCAACCTGGTCCTGTACAGATACGGTGTGTACTACCTCTGGAAATCATGAAGTTCGATCCTCAATTGCTGCCCTAGATTCTATTGGCTGAATACGCCCATCGATGACGCACCTCCCCGGCTCTACATACATGGTAATTCTGCCACCTCCGACGTTGCTGTACAGTTGACCGAAACGTGCATATGATACAGGCCTCGCGAAGTTCATACAAGGACGACACGGTTGAACCAAAATATCGACGGGAAACTCAACATGGCTTCATTTGGAGAAGTGTTACTCTAAGTACCCCAGAGGAAAGAGCTCACAATGTGTCAATCGGGTGTGGTGTCGTATGGGTACGTCGTCCTCGTTAATCCTTACTCCCGTTCGGTTCTTCAGCTCAGAGAAACTCGCAGCCGAACACATATCCACTCATTGGTCAAATCATCATCGTGGTTTTCTAACCTCGTCACATCCGACGGTTCTGTCCCAGTCGCGACATACCAGGAATCCACACTTCTGAGTTGGGCGAGTGCAGTGCAGGTGCGTAGTATCCCCAACATTACTCGTCTCTCTAGCTTACAGGAACCTATAGAGCATCCCTCCTCCGCTCAGTACTTCCCATTCCCTTCGAAAACACACACCCGCTGCCCTGAGGACGCTTCTCAGTCCCAAGTTTCCTACCAGTTGGCCTTGTCTTCTCCGATGACCCACCCACATAACCCTTCGAGCTTGTGACTGTGACTCTCTTCCTCTACACGTCCTTTCCCCTCTTCCAATCCCAGCCCGAACGCTCCCTCGCCCACAGCCCTTGAGAGCAAACCCCGAAACTTGAAACTTGAAGCTCCAAGCTCGATTCAGGCTTCGACGACACCGACGACGACTCTCTTCCCTCCTATCCCTTCACAAGGTTCTCGGTCGATACGCTGTGGAGCTATCTTCAACATGTCTTCCCCAAGTTTTGTAACGCACAGGCCGTCCCCCGTGCCGATGTACCCAGCAGAGCAAAGTCAAGAAGCCGGATCAAGTTCTCGAAGAGAGTCCCATCATCAACCAACCAACCCATCTACTAAGTTGCTGAATCCTTTCGACGTCTTTTCGGTCTATAAACCACTTCCTCAGCTGCCCGCTTGACTCGGTGGGCTCGAGAACAGACGCTTGAACTCAAACCTCGAACATGGGCGATACTCTAGTACAAAGATGAAGGACAACGACACTCCCACCCTTTCGACCACTTCCGTCCAAACTCTTGACGCGTCACCCTCGAACGAACGTACGATGTCGACTCCGCTTCGAACCCGAAAATCGTGATCACGCAACACCCAAACTCGAGCTTGAACGTTTGAACATCCGGTGACGCTCGTATGCAAGAAAGCAGATGTTGAATTTCATCCTGGAGCAGAAATGCGAGGCCCCCGTCATCTACATGAGCTCGAGAGTTATCCAATCTACTCGATTCGCTTTGACTGATATCCCCGACCTGCAGGAACAGTACCGAATACGCAACAACCTCCGTCCTCTGCTTGACTCTAGTTCCCATGTACACACGGAAGAAAGATGCGACAAGCGATTTCTCAAGAGCAAAACAAACAGTTCTAATCGTCGGTGACACGGACCAGCTCGGAGCAGCCAAAACGGAGAAAAACCAAATACACCAGATGAGTGGGTACCAGGCCATGATCCTAGAGTGAGCCACAACGTACCACCATATCTGTTCTGAATCCTAACTATGTAACTTCGTTCAGGACCTTTCCACCCCATCGTCGTGAAAAGAAGTTAAATTGGCGGGCTCGATGCAGGCTTGGATGATCACCACGATCCGTGCGTCCTTGTCCTTGTGACTACTTCTCCACGCTCGAAGCGTCGCTGTGGTCAAACTGTTTTGCGCGAGCTTCAACACCACCCCGATTACGATCGTACGCGAGTCACCTATCGGAGCGGAAGATGTAGGATCCAAGGCATCTCGAACAGGACCTCTCACCGATCAACCGCATAACGTGTATGTGTGTGAGTAGTCCCATCTATTCAACGTCTCTGAGTTACTCAGTTACTGACCACCCGTAGGGATATTACAATATCAAACATCAAACATCAAACATCAAACATCAAACATCAAACATCAAACATCACACCCACATGCAGACCACGATCGTCTCCTCTCCTCCTCAAGTTTCATCGGTTAGCTTGGATCTAGTTATACGTTCGACCATGATCATCATGTACCTCCGAGAAACGACGTGTCGCCTGCGAGGTTTTATCGTTGTCGATGCGCACGAATAACAAGTTTGGAGAAGCAAGAGAAGGGAACCCCATAAGTGGTTCGCGTTGAACGTTGGACGTTGGACGTTTGAGGGTTAAGCAGGTGCGATTCAACCGACCTTACCACCTTTATTAACCTGATTCCCTATCAACGTCATCAAAGTTTAGTATTTTACCGCCACTTCGCCACTTCGTTGTTCGGGTCGATGTCGAGTCCTGAGGACAGCACCAAGGTCCAGCGTTTCACCGCTCGCGAAGACAATAAGTACATACCTCGATCAACACTCAGTCAACGCGCACTTCTCCTCGACCTCCCTCTGGAGTCTGTGCAATCAATTCGTGCAGAAGAACGAATAGATGGGCGAGTAAGTGACGACGGCCGTAAAGCCCAGAAGCCCAGGATGATGGAGAACTTCGCTACTTCTCTTAATCTGACATCGGACTTGTTTTACGCCAGCTCGCTATGTATCGATTCACCTAAGTACTCTATGTACCAACACATTTCCCCACATTCTACTTACTTACTCACATCCTACCTGTAAACCTATGACATGCACTTTGAACATCATTAACATTCCCAACCAACGTTTGTTCTTGAATCTTGTGTGTTATCCACAGGGCTCTGTAGTTCAAAACCATCACTACTAGACAAACCTATGCATACACGCTGATGATGCGAGCACCCGAGATCTTCTCGGAATCTCTTTCTCTTTCCATCCCATCCCTAAGGCCAGGATCATCATTCGAGCTACATACATATGCAAGAAGGTATCACTGCGAGGTACCGAATTGAACGTTAAACGACTCTGTCACTGTGTGTTGGTGCGTCCATAGTGACCGGCACGTTCGATTGTATCCTGGAAATCAACTAAACAAGTTACACGAGTGAAGATTCAAGAGAGAGCACGTAGACAAACGGAGTAATGTACCTCTCTAGCCATTGCGTAACCAATGCATCGCTGTGAATGCAGTCCAGAGGCAGATTCCTGACGGTTTCTTATGGAAAGCGAGTAGTTGATAAGCAAGAGTCGCGTAGAGCGTACACATATGTGATATAGAGTAATCTTACCTTGGTCCTCAGTGAACGCCGTGGTACCGTGCGTATGCATGCGAGGCTTCAGGATACTCTAGGAATTAGAGGGTACGATTTCGGGCTCAAGCTAAAGAAGAAACACGAAAGAAAGCGAAATTGTGGATATGTGGGGTGGGGGGGGGGGAGTGGAGAGAAGACCGTACGTACGGATCGAGACAGAGTCGAGAAAATCTCTATCTTGAGCTCGACGACCTGAGGGTCAAGCTTGAAAGGCTATGGCAGCGAAGTCTGTTGATGGGACCGAGAGGGGCTGCTAAGATCTAAGTCACGAAGGTGGTCACTCAAGGAAAGGATATGCATATAAAGTAAAAGAGCACGTACCAGGGTTGACATGTTGACACGTTGCATGACGAACAGGGAATTGCGGTTCGGCGAAAGCGCTCCAAGTAATCAAGTTGAGTGTTGAGTGGCAGAGGGAAGCCGAATGACGGATTAGTACTTTAGTCGTGAGCCGGTGAAATGATCGTAGAATGAAGCTCTAGACGGATAAGGCTCGCAATGATTACTTGAGCAGCGGGGGTACTGGGAGATTTGGGTTGGAAGAGATCCTGTGAGTGTGGCCACTGAACGGATGGGACATCGCATGTAGTTCTGTGCTGCGTGGGGGCTCTGATGTCAGCGACGTGTGGGGATTCCGGCTTGTTGTATCCAGAGGAGGACCTGGTTGACGATGAGCGAAGGGGTGATCGAGTCCGAGGACGATAGAGCGGCGACAGGCTTTCCTTTGAATTAGGTAGGTGTATGCGCGTAACTAGGAAGAGAAATCGGTAGCGGCGAAGACTGCGTGAGAGGATTGGGTAAGAGGACAAGGTGAAAACGGACAGACGAAAGCATCGACTCAGGTGGATTGACGGAGCTGGTAAGACACGGAGTTGGTCGATTGAGGGAGCTGCGTAGGGCATAGAGTAGTTGTGCATGTGAGGTTGGAGCTTTGAAGCATCAGTGGAGGCGAGATGTTACTCTAGTGAGGTGGTTCGAGAATTGGTCGAGTGCTTGTTGAGTAAGCGTCGCTAGGGTTGTTGAGCAGTTTCAGGGAGCCTGCGGTGTGTGGGGGAGCCGCGGTTTGACGGCTTGGTTAATTTGGAAGAGGATCGACTGTTTATGCGATCGTGGTGTCGAAGGCGGAGTACTTCCTAGTGTGAGGATTGCCGTGCTTGAATCGTTGGGATGTGATACAGGGGTGTTCGAAAACGCTCGAGGACTCCAGGATGGTGTTGGTAGAAAATCGGCTCGATGCAGAACTGTCGGTCACAGATCGTTCTGGGTTGATGCAGAGTGTTGTTGCGACAGAACAGTGACAGATTCATTATGATTGAAAGCAAGGACTTGTGTCGTCGACAAGTCGCCGAGGTGATTGCCAGGAAAAACCGAACCGATGATGTCATGATCGACAAGGCACCGAAGACTCTTGCCCTTGCTCTTTGCAGGCGATTCCCTTGTCTGCGTCGTCGTTTCGCGTGGTCATTCGAGGCTCGCATCTCACAGCGTATTCAACCAGCTAGATGATCAACAAGGATGGAATGAATGCTAAGGAATATGAGGGAGCGCAAGTTTGTAGACTGAGACCTTCATAGCGTCGAGGGCTGGTCCAGGGAAAGCAGGCAAAGGTGCGTCGACTCGTCTTTGGTTAGTAAGCTACTCTTACACCCGCAAGCCCACCAGTACCCGTCACTCGTTTGAATACGCGACTACATATTAGCAAAACCACGCAGGATATCCTTCGTGCCCGTCCCCCGTTTCACGCCCACTTCGGGATCACGCAACTGCTCCATCCCAGCAGGCTCCATACAGTGATACACCTCCACCCTCGCGCTGCGATTACGTAACTCGTGAACCACACGAACTCGACTTCCCGTACGGCGTATAGACAATGGCATGGCCAACGACTCCAGAGTCCAGTGGACGGTGATGCATGATGGCCTGACGCGTTTAGGGAAACTGGGCTCCCCACTCCTACTCCTCCAGCCTCCCCGTCCCTCGCATCCAGAATGCTATTGTATTCGTCACGCCCTCTATCCCCGCCTCTCTCCCCCCTCAGTGCTATAGCCTTAGGTCACCTCTGCTTCCATATTCCGCTGAACGACTCCAAGGGAGGCTGTGGAGGTCGTCCCTCTCCTACTCCCTAGGCCTTATGTTTCAGCGCTCAGCCTCCCCATCCCCTGCATCCTATATGATATTGATAACCACGACTTGAGCACCCTTCGTCACGCTCACGCTCCCTTCCACATACACACACACACTCTCCCTCCCTCTTCAGCGCTAGCGTTATATCCTTAGGACGCCTCTACTAGTACTTTCATCCAGCTTCCATACGTTGCGTTCGCTCATAACCTCCTCCTCCTCCCCTCCCCACTCTGGCGCCCGTTCAATCGTTCAATCGTTCAAGCTTCAAGCTTTACACCCAGTAACCCGAATACACCCAGTAACCCAAATTTTCAATACGAAACCATTCCAGAATGCAAGCTCACCTGCACCTCCACAGTCCGAACCTCCGATGCCGTCTTCAAAGTTCAGAATCAACCGCGGACCCACACGAGCTCGACTTCCTATAAGTTATAACGGCAATGGCAACGGCATACATTACATTCGCCATTCGCTTTGCCATACTGATACAGCCTGAAGCTTGAAGCTTGAAGGCTGAGGCCAACGACTCCAAGGGACTTAGGGAGACGGCGAACGGTGATGGCATGCATGATGCCAGTGACTTACTCCCTCAGCCTCGGGCCCCATCCAATACATCCAGGATGATATTGATTAATTAACCACGACATGTCTCTCTGTCTCCCTCCTCATTGCTGTAGGACACCTCTACTTTCATAGTCATACGACCGGTTATCGTTTATCTTCGATTGCACACAAGACTCAAGACTCTGAGCAAGACGAGACCAACGACTCAACGTCGTGATCGCTCAGAGCCTCCACCACCTCCTCCTCCTCCTCATCGTTACGCTCAGACTTCAAGCTTCAAGCTTCAAGCCAAACATCTTCACCCCGTTCAAGACACCGAGAGCCTTCTCATCGGAAATTGGAATCTCGTGTGCCATCATGCATCATATATCATATAGAGTATAATCCCGTCCTCTTCAAAGTTCATCGTTTTGCTGCACCGTCACACGTTACATACACGTCACTTTGTCCGCCGGATTCGTTATGCGGTTATGCGATTTTCTTCGTCACTTCGTCGTTATAATATCCATGGCGCCATCTACTTCCACCCCTCCTTCCTTCCTCAGCGCTATATGCCACCTCTCTTTTGCTACGACCACAATTCTCGTTGGCGCTAGTCATAAGCTTCTCCCCAACACACCCAAGCTTTCAATGTCAACGTCCAAACCGGCGAACATCTTCACCCCGTTCAAGACCCCCACAATCATACTCCCAGTCTCTTACCTTCCTCGTCGCACGCATAATTTGAAATTTCCGAGTTGGAGTACTGTGGTAGCTTACGCATTTTTCGTCGTCATCAGGTGAGTTATTCACCTCTTCGGTACTTATTTCAGACACTGATTCAATATCCTTAATTCGAACTTACAGTACAGCTTATGCCGTCGTGGGTCTGGTTAAATGCAGACTACGTGTGTTGCAAGTCTTGCCGAACGTGCTAGACACTCCATCTCTCCTTTGATCGTCGCCCATCGTATACCTAGTACGCTCCCCTCCGGCTTCATTGGAAGCAAGTGATTCAGTCAATCATCAATCAGCTCTAGTCGGTCTCATCAGGTTTATGGTACGTGCGATCGCGTCTCGCTAGTGGTGTTGGCCCACTCACCTTTTCCGCTTAGTACCTCGAGCTTAAAGTTTAAACGGTCGTGCACGAATGAAACTAAATCAAATCAAAGGATGTCCTCTCCTCTATGCGTCGGCTCTTTGGCAACTTACAGAGTGGACCGAGGAACGTTAGCGCTGATTACAGCATGAGGCCTGAAGCTTGAAGGATTATGGTACGATTGGAAGAGAATGCGAGCTCGGACACAACGACTTTTAGGAATTAGAGTATGTACGAATGTGTTTTTTTTTCTTTCATCGCGACGTATCGACTGGAAATAGGTGCTTTCACGCAGGGAATAACCACTTTGAACTAGAGTAATTCTTCCACGGCTCACGCACCTCAACAACCTGAACGAGCTTCTCCCGGACCATGGATGACAGATTCGTTCCCGGCAGCGATCGTGCTCGATGCCTTTTGTCAACCAAATCTGATCTCCGACTGATCTCTGACCCATTGACTCTGACCCATTGACTCTGTTCAAAACCAACGTTAACGGTAGAACCAGGAACACACTTAGGTGACAGGTCGACGAAGAGGGAAAGATTGGGTGTGACATGTGAGGTTTACCGTTTGAGCAATCATTTGGAACTTATGATGGCTTGTAGGCTGTAGGCTGTAGGCTGTAGCGTGGACATCGGGAGGGATGAGTTGGGGATGAGTACTTGAGTGCTGTTAGGTTTTAGGTTTTACACCCTTGGGGCTGGCCAGGATTGAATATTGAATATTGAATATTGAATATTGAGGGACAGCACAATTGCTCGACGAGCCGTGGACTCTGGAGTGGGGACCCACCGAAACCGGACTGGCGACCGAGACGGAGAAATGTGGTCACCTAC
The DNA here is from genome assembly GCA_029747585.1 of Pleurotus djamor. Classification (NCBI taxonomy): domain Eukaryota; kingdom Fungi; phylum Basidiomycota; class Agaricomycetes; order Agaricales; family Pleurotaceae; genus Pleurotus; species Pleurotus djamor. Next base: position 17,467 of record JAPEVF010000758.1, read on the forward strand.
ATAGTGAACGGTAAGCGTCTCTTTGATAAGTTCTCAACAATCCTTTTATCCGGCAGACAGTAGCGGATGACTGGGAAACGCGGCTGGGGAAGTCACATCCTCTCGTAAAACATATACGGGAAACGCGACTATTCCTCCCTCATTGGCACGGCCGCTTGAATGCATGATCGAGCCAAGGACGGGCGGATACCATGGAACAGCGAGTTGAAGACATGAAGAGCCAAGACGTTGGTCAGACTGAGTTGTACTCGTCGACTACTTACCATTTCTCTCCTGCCACCTCCCTCCCTCCCTTCCTCCCCCCCTCCAAATCATCCAACCCGTTACATCAACCACAGGTACGTTTTCGTATCTTCCCTTCCGCACCCAACCACTTACCCTTGAAACTTGATATTCAAATTGACGACTCTTCCCAAGATCACACAACCATGCCAACCCCAGGACTTATGGAAACAGTCGCAACTGTGGCGGGGACATGGGAGAGGGAATCCAAGCACAAGAAGCAGTCCGCTAGAGATGACGATACATAGAGTGTATTCCCGAATTGTTGAAAATGGTTGAAAAACATAGCCGATGACGTCATGATCGGTGGACTTGGAAGCGTGTCTCAGATCTCAGATCTCAGGCCTCAGGGACGGGTTTCCTCCTTCCCCAGATGACTTGATCGTGGTTGAACACGATGTTCAAGTTGCCTCTCAGAAAGAGCTCTATGTCTCCCCTCTCCGATTCCGAATTCATCCAGCTCGCGACATGACATAGAAGAATACTCCAGTCTGTCCGTTCCCTGTCGTTGGTGTTGGGATGATCTGGTTGGAATGGTGTCGCAGATGGAGATATCTGGCAGAAGCACGTATGTCTACCTCTTCTCTCCATGCAATTTCCAACGAACCTTCGGCTGAACCCTCTTTACTTAGTACCAGCACATTGGGAACACTCTGAGAAAACACTGAGCGAGGAACCCAAAACACGCAACGTCAACTTTAGGATTCAAATATCCATGGTCAAGATTCAATATTCAATATTCAACACGCAAATTCTCATTCACCCAAGACCATCGATACAACATTCACATTGGGAGCTCGAGAAGTGAGGATGATGGCGAATCTGATCAGAGGCATATCCCGGTGCGTCATTCTTTGAGTCCTGTCCCTAACAAAGTTCCTAACCCCTTCAACAGATCCACGACATCACGAATCCAGACCGTTCCAACCGTCGCATACATCCCCTTCGCCTCAACGCTATCTTGTCCACGGTTGCATACATTGGCTGGACTCACGAAATACACCAACCCCACAAGCCACGCACCTCTCCTCAGTGTAAGGCAGAGAAATTGAAGAAGAAAGCGAGAAGAGAATAAGGACCAAAAATTTTCCTTATCAATGGCACAGCTCCCTTGATCCGTTCACGACGACCCTCGAAAAACCGTGAACAAATCCTTGTATCAAGTACCCTGACCAGCGACACCTCTATACGCATCCCTCTGAGTCTCACTCTTCTGTGTCCCTCACTGACTCAGTGACTCAAATCGCTGTACTGAAGACTTCATCGGACGCTCTCTTCAAGTTCCCAAGGCTATGCGAGGACGCAAGGTCTACACTGGTCCATTTCGGCTTGATTACGACTTACCTAGAGGTACGTTATCTGTGCCCAAGATTTAAGACATGCAAGTGCTCACGGAGACGACGTTGCGTTGCTCAAGCAACCGTAGCGAGCCTTATTTGTATAGACTCTAGAGTAAGTACCATTCAACTATCATTCCACTCGCTCACGACTAATACGTCGTTCGGCTTCCCTTTGCCATTCAAATTTAGTACTCAAATGACCGACTTCGTGTCCTGGAAGCTCCGTCATCATTCCTTTGGTCGCGTCAACAGGTTTCGCAGTTGTAACCTTGACCGTTTTTGACCGTCGAACACCCAAGGCATCAAGCTCGACGCGTGTGTTCTTCCGCCCACTTCTCCGTCTCTCCACAATTTAATGTTTCATGTTTCATCTTCAGCTTCAGCCCGAGCCCGAAATCAGGTCCCGTCATCTTCCCCTCAAGCCTCGCACGCACGGTACTACGGCGTTATCTAGAACCAAGGTAAAGTTATATTCTCCTCTACACGCGACTCTTGCTCATTGTCTCGCTTTTCATCGGAAGCTGTTAGGAACCTGGCGTTGGACCCCATTCGCAGCGATGACCTCGTCAATGCATTGGTTACGCAAAGGGTAGAGGTACTTTCCTACCTTTTTATACATACCTTCTGCTGACTTGTTCAGCTCGTCTAGTTGTTTCTCATCATACGCTCGAGCAAGCAATCAGCTAGGTTCCTGGTCAGTGGTCGTCACCTTACAACCCTGAGTTGTTCCCAGACAACAGATACCGCTGCTGTGGAACAGGAGACTGTCATCCATATCGGATATCCAAGAGATACGAGAGCATCCCAAGTACTTACTTACACGTAGGTTTAGGATGCTTGTCTAGGAAGTGTTTCAGCCGAGCTGGTGTAGACACAAAATATTTATTGGTCCGTTGCGTATGACGGTAGTGAGAGCACAAAGTAGAAGTCTATGGCGCCGAGGTCAGTAGTATATGGCAAGTATTCCGCTACGAAGAGCATACCGTAGACGTTGAAGATCATGGTTTCGAAGCTGGTCAAGGAGGGGTTGGGCATCTAGATCCTTGGATCTTAGTTTTGTGAAGGTGGGAGGTGGGATTAGATGGGCGATTGCGCAACGTTGAACATGTTGGTCATATTTGTGTTCTTCTCGATCAGCTGAGGGAAGTATCTCTCTATGGTTTGAATCTGAACAGAAAGTCCATGGTCTATTTCTCGACGATCAAGAACCTAGTATAAACAGCTACGAGCCTACGACAACCGAAGTTCGATGCGCTTTTGGATACGCGGAAACCTCTCCTCTAGGAATCCGTCCAACTCTACCCGGAAAGCCTCGTTATGGTTTTCAGCGCGAAGCTGGAAATAATCGAGGGCGGTGACGACGCGGAGGAGATCAAAAAGGCGTTGAACGTCCATGCGTAGGTTGGTTATGATCGTCAGGGATTTGATCGTGCGGGTGCATTGCGAGTGGAGAATGAGGGATCGTACGAGGGTCGAGGGATCGCAGTGAAGAGAGTAGCCAGGCGTATGCAGCACCAATGCAAACGAGCGGAGCGATGGCAGACGCAGAGCGTTGATAAAATCGAGCGTGACCTCACTGGGGTACGTGCAGCGAAATTTGAATACTTGAAGGTGTTCCAAGGTGATGGGAGGAATCGCCTCGTTCAGTGCGTCGGGTGAGATGAAAGTCAGTTCCAGAGTGATGAGGTTGTGGAACTGGATGGAAGGTGAACTTGAGGAGAGGAAGCAGATGTTTTGGGAGGTCGCGTGCATGATGGTTCTGAGGTTCTTTAAGTTCTTGAATTGACCCTGGATGCCTACGAGTGTTTTCATGGGTCCGGTGTAGGCGAGGGTTTCGAGAGCGGTCAAAGTATTCGAATTCATAGTCGACAAGATGTCGACGGGTGTACTCGGGGTGTAATTAAGCTCTTTCCATCGGTACGACTGGTCCACGAGAATCTTGGGTATTTCGTGGTATGCGATGACAGAAAGCGGCGCATCCTGACTTCGCGCAACACAGAGTCTGACGAGAGCGTGGTGGAGGATGGTACAATCGATAGAAGACCAGAGAAGGCAGTCTGAGCACGCGATTTCCCTCCAGAGGCGGCAAGTTTCAGATATGCAAAGTCTGTCCAGAATGCGGGTCGCATGGAAGATTTCCCTCCAAATTTCCGGTGGTAATTGGGAGAAAGCAGAAAGCATCATCAGCCGGAGTAGCGCCAGCGTGCATAGGCGATTTGAGATGGTGGTGGTTCGAGTTCAAGAAGTAAACATTGGGAGGGCGGAGACAGGGGCGGAGAGGAGAATGGTATGAACTCCGCCATCGGGCGTTGTTATTCGCATCAGCGGAGACTCATTTTCAAAGTCAGCTCCTCACGGATCCTCGGCACCGCGCATCAAAACAACCATCAACACTCCTGTCAGCGGGATCCACTCATCGAAATCGCTGCTCGTCATCGCGCTCGACAACGACCGGAAGTACATGACTGCAGCTGTTCTGCAGAACATATACTCGTCCTCATCGCCGCCCACGGCTTCGACGACTCAAAACGGCTCACAAAGAGGAGAAGAAAGCCTTTTGTCATCGTCCGCAGCGGAGTCCTTTCGAACGGCTCCCCCTTCTCCTTCTCCTTCTCCTTTGTCGCCATCACTCGTCTCTGTCTCCACCGTCTCAGCCACTTCGCCAGGTGCAGAAG
>JAPEVF010000759.1:0-21755 GCA_029747585.1 Pleurotus djamor
GGGATCGTCTTTCGTGCTCTCCTCCAACTCTTTCTCAGGTTCGGCGGTCAACTGTGGGCGACCACTGTCCTCTTGCTTCATGCTATCGCCAGTCAAGGGAGTGAGAACCGCAACAGGCAGTCGCCTGAGATCGCGCGAGGTACGTATCACCTTGATGGGACTAGGCGCACTACCAGACCTCGCACGATTGAAAATCGTCCGTGAAGGTGGTAGGAGTGGTTCGCCATTGTCGGGCGAGGCCAAGGACGTCAGAGTGCTAGCCGTACTAACAGAAAACGTAGCCGTGCCCAACTTTGACGAACTTGAAGACAGTGGTGAGTTGATGGACATAGGGTGAGACGCCCCAACCTAGATAAGTTCAGTGAATGATCTCAAGCATCAATGACCACATGAGCAAACGTACCTGGGTTGATCTAGGCCGTTCACCAATAGGCAGAAGTGCTGGTCGACGTGGTAATTCGCGCCCACCAATCGGCATCAATGGGGGGCTTTGAGGCTTTCGTGGAGACCACTCCGCCGCCGCTAGAAAAAAANTGTCAGCTTGATGGACACACCCAATCACAAAACGAAACCTACCTCGGACTGCATTCGGCAACAAACTTAGACGGGCTTCAGTCTGCTGCTTACTCATTTTAGACTCCCCTCCCAGACTTCCGCCCGAGACTGCACCCGAGCTCTTCTGCGAGCTCACAGGGCTCAACATCGAACTCGATTCTTCAGAGATAGGTGAAAATGGCAAGCGCAACGTGGGAAACGTCGATTGCTGCGAGTCAAATTGATAATAATCCAAGACGTTGTCGATTTCTTTGCCTGAGCCAGGCTCGGACGTCATCGAGAACCCTCCAGCTGAGCGTGGGGTAGGAGCAGGAGAAGCAGCAACAGTGCTCAGTTGTTGGGGGTTTTGTGCTGGCTGCGCTTCGATGGGGCGGTGATCATGAGCCTCCTGCTCTTCTTGAGGCATTATTTCAGGGCTAGCTTCGACAAGTGATTGTGGTGGTGGTGAGGCGATGTCTGAATCACTCTTCGCTGTGGTTAGCTCAACCCGTGGGTGATTTGATGGTGATGTCTCTATTGATGGTTCTGGCTCTGATTTGTTCGACGATGCAGTGGAATCCGTTAGGTTTGATTGCTCAGATGTTTGTTCCGTTTCCTTGGGTTGTGGTTGTGTCACGGGGTCTGGAGTGTTGGGAGCAGATGAAGTCGCCTCCGAGATACGCGAGATTCGGCGGGAAGCTCGGTCAGGCGAGGCGCTTGATGAAGGACGCTCTGCCGTCATTTCATCAGGCAGCGTTGGCAGCTCGAGTGCAGTTGTAACATGATCGACATCTTGGGTTGCTCTGTTGGGAAGGCTTTTAGCACTCATTCGTTTCCCTGGCGCTGTCTTGGGACGGTCGCGTAGGTCCGGACCCGACCGTTTAGGCATTCTGCGGTGCATTGAATCGGCCGTTGAAGGTCTGTATGACGACGGAGGCGGTAAGGTGACGCCTGTACCGCCTGGTATCATGATAGGACTCCCAAATTGGTCCCCGCGATCACCAAAGAAAGGCGACGACATCAGTGGGTGCTCCCCACGAGGTAACGTCGCTGAATCCTGTCTCGCAAAGCTCGCGCTAACACCACTACGATATCGTGATGTCTGGTTTCCGCTCAGGACGAAGGTGTTGGCAAAAAGGGCGCGTGCAAGAGATGTGCCTGAAACTGCCGATGAAGGCTCAGTAGACGCGATGGATTCGTTGCCCCTGGACTGAGGGCGCGATTGGTTGCCTGCAGTATGGAGAAGCTGGACTTTGGGGCCGTAGAGCGAAAGATTGGGGATTTGAATAGGTGCCGGTGCTGGTTTCCTAGACGTCGAGGCCTAGGGTAGATGTATGTTAGTACAGTTAGTAGATCAATGAAGACATAGGTGCCTACATAAGGCAGCAGAGTTTCCTCATCCACTTCGGTCGATTTCTGTTGTGGGCTCTGCGAAACGTAGTGTAAGTGAGAAAAGATGAAGCAAGCGAATCACGGCACTTACATTCGACGCTGCATCTGCTGCATCAAAGTTCACATATTCCAGTGAATACACAGAACCCTCGTCATCTTCGTCGTTCCCTCGAACATCACCTTTGACTTGACGAAGCCCCACACCATGATCATCCGAGCTGACTATTGCTATGCTTTCTTCAGTTTGTTGCTCGTGTGTCTCCGTAGAATCCCCTCGTCGCAAAGCCCCTTCATTACCACCTAACTCAGCAACCCAAGGTCTCTGACCATCATCCCGTGCATCTTCGACAGCTGCGTCCATGAATAATGTAAACGACTTGCGCTTCGCGAGGTCTGGGGGCATCAAGTCTGCCAAGTTGGATTGTGGGAGGTTAATTTCGAGTCTAGGTGAGGCTGGTGGAGGTTCCTGTAAGAACTCTTCCTCGGACGGCCGTCTTCTCCCATCCCGCGAAGAAGATTGGTTTCCATCGCGAATATCCAGTACTTGGGGAGGCCGATGGTGTGCAAACGAAGTATTATAGTCCCAGCTAGGCGTTGGCTTTGATGAAGCTCTGCCATAGGAACCATATTCCCCAGCATCCGCAAACGTTCTGGAAGTGACTGCATCCTGCCTTCCAGTTGCGAGGGTTTTCGTTTTTCGTTTAGGACCTTTTGGGATGTAGGATATGAAGGAAGAGAGCATTTCGAGACCGTGACACCGCGTCGAGAATCAAGGTCCCCAGGGCATCCAGCGTTGGCGGTGAGGAATGGGAAGGAAGAGAGGGTATATAATGATGGGTATATTCGTGGTTGGCAAGGACCATCGCATTTGGGGACCTCGCATCAGTCAAAATACTGTTTGGCCTTGTGTCGCCTGTGTCAAGTCCATCATATCCAAAACGTCAGGCCTGGAGTTTCGGTAACTTTAACCATTTCTGATAAGATTAGATCATTCCCTCCTCGATATCTTTTGCCCCCCTGATGCGATGGTACTCATGCATCGACAATCATTGGACCATGAGACGACCGAGGATCTGCACCTGACTCGGCCTCTGCATCCCCCAGCGAGTCCCCCACCCATTCGTCGCCTGAACCTCCGCAGAATACCCAATTTGCAGATGATTCACATATCCACGCTCCTCAGCCTCTGAAACACGAGCATCCCGACCCCGACCCCGCATCCCATTGGCCCAATCAGGTGGTACCATCATAGAGTCTGATCAATTCCACCATCACTCTGGAATACAATTATTGCCTCATCCATCATCTGAGGGCGTGGACGGAATTAATCTGGCATGACAGTCTGTGTGCTACAGTATGGACCGTTCTGTTTATCTTCCGAAGACATTGACCGAGGTCACCGCATGTGATAAGCTCGACATATCATCACCATGGAAATGAACATGAAAGTATGCTCAAGCCTCCTCGGGATATGGATCCGACCCAAGGCGACGACGGAGTTCAGACCGCTGAGGTACTAACTCACATCTCAGGCCGTTCCCGTTTGATCGACCCTTTGTTTCCAAACGCGCCACAGCTGCCAACGCTGGGGTACAAAACTCGGCCATGGAAGTAGATACTTTCAAACCACCCAAACGTCACCTGGACGCAGAAAATAATTATCTAAGAAAGGGAAGTAAGTCCGTTGCGTAGATCATCCAGGTATGCTTCGATACGAGATTGGGAGGGAAGAACCAAGGAAGAACAGAAACAAGACTCACAGTGTACCAGTAAGTGTTCATGCTACAGGGGTGGTAGGTTCCCGAGCCCCGTTCACTTTTCCCTGTGTAAACTAGCGCATCAGACCTGAAAATCGCGCTGGCCTACAGAAGTAGCCAGTTTCCGGGCGCCTCTATTAAAGCGCCCGCTCCTATCAACCCCCCTGAGGATAGTCTTTCACCTCGAACCACGATGCCGAGTGACAACCCATAGCATTGCATCCGAACCACCTCCTGCAACTACTTTGAGAGGGATCTGATCCTTAGTGGTCGCAGTAGTGGTATGGAAATCGGTTTTGGGTTCGTCATCTACCCAATTCGATCAATCCAACCAACCTAATCCTTCAAACTAGACGATACAGCATCGCGTATCGTTCTCTTATGCAAGACCTCTCGAGTAGAGGGCCTATATGCTTCTTTTCTTCTATACAGCTCTCAAAAGGGGATTGCCGAAGCCCAGTCCCCCGCAGAGGATCTGAAAGAGCCTGGGAGGCCAGAATCGACTCTTTGTGACGATCTATCCAGTGCTCGCTGACGCGATTCACATAGCCATGAGGCCTCTGCAAGGCTAACGCACACATATATATGTACCCGAAGAAATGCACGGTCCTAGTATCTCCCATGCTGCATTTGCTATGGGCCTCCTTCAGGTGCGTGGCTCTACAGGCTTCGTAACTCGTACTAACACAATGTGTATGATTACTAGTCACGCAGTCCTGCGCCATTTTCCTGGCGATTCATCCACACCGATTCTTTCCTCTTAGAAGGCCACATTGAAATCCGACACCTTCCCCATATCCCCGACGATTTCGTAGCGGTATCGTACACATGGTCACCCGCTATTAAAGCATGGAGAGACCGAGTCATGTCGACTGGGATTACTTACTGTGATGCTCTCAAAGGGGACCCAGACTTCTGGGAGGCTGCGAAGACACAGAAAGAGTCGCAACGAATGGCTCAGATGATACAAGAACACGAATATGCAGCTAGAGTCTGGCTGGGTTCCCATGCAGTTCGGGGCATTCTCGATCAGACGAACGACCCTTTACTCGACGAAGCCAATCGCTTCCTGGAAACCGTCGCTTTCGTGGCTCATAGTCGAGGTCAAGACTGGTTCTGGATTGATATCTTATGCATTGACCAGGATAACGTTCAAGAAAAAGAATACTTCGTTTCCCAGATGGGAGAGCTCTACCGTCATGCTACTGAAACCCACGTCTATCTGTTCGGCACCTCCTTCGTCCCAGAGCTCACATCCCCTGCCGTGTACTCGCCTCTCTGGATGACGAGAGCCTGGACCATGCAAGAACACTTGCTTTCTAAATCCGTCTTCTTTTGCTACACCTTTGCTGGGGATGTGACTGACGAATTACGAAAATACCTTACCCACACCGACCCAACAAAGCCCGCCTCTTCTCCAGTTGATTTTACCGAACAGCCGCTACGCGATGATCCTACTCGTCCCTTTGACTGGCTGAAGGTCCACGCCCTCATCTCTCCTAGCCTTGGATGCATCGCTTCTTGGGCAAATTCGAGGCACACCACATCATGCATTGTTGAGCATGAATTCAAAAGGGGGTTAGGTCCCTTTCTTGCCGCCACATTGTGCGACAAGATCCTCGAGGTCAACGGGGACTGGTTCAATACTAACATCAAAGGTCCTGCATATCATAATTACGCCACTTCTCTCTACGCGACACTCATGGGTCATGTAACAAAAGCCGAACCTGGTTCGCCACGTGAACTTGCTCGATCCATGGCAGAAATATCTCGTAGGAACAGCACTATTCCTATTGACAAGATTTACTCCATGCTCCAGATGTTCAATCGAACCGACTTCCCCGTCAGCTACTCGGCTGACCCTCAAGACGTTCGCCTATCTATTCTCGAATCTATGTCCCCGGAAATGCTAGGCGCTACCCTCGCGACGGAATGGGGATGTTACACAGATAGTGGRCGAAACGATTCCGCCCTTCCGCGGATATTCGATTCATCGCCTCTTCCTAAGTTCGAGATCGAGGAACTATACGCTCGGGCTCACTTTCGGCGGTCTGTAGGTACGACAGTCGATGCTAGGACCGGGAAATTCCGCCTATGGATGGACGGCCAGGCTCTCGTGCGCACCTTGGATTTCCAAAGGAGTGTGGCCGCGTCGGAGCCCATRGCAARCGAACATCGCAAAGCTGGAATAAGGCGCTTGGCCGTCTTAAATGCAGTCGATTTAACGAGACACCCAGACTACGAACACTCTTCTACGGCGGATATCCCGAAAGAAGACATCCACGCCGCCTTCCTTGACAGTGCAACTCGGTTGTCTTTACAAGGGATCGCAAACTGTCACGATCTCATGGTCCCCGTAATGGAACATCTTCCTTGGTGGCGCGGAAATTCATCCACTCCCTCTGATCACAGCTTCGAAGAGACCGCCAACAGTACCCGTGATTGGAGGGAGCATACGTCACAAGAAGTACAAGTCACCATGGATGAACTCGCTCGTTACGACGAGGTCGTACATCTGTTGGAAGTCGGACAATGCCGTCATACCAATTGGTACCCTCAAGCCCGCCCTGAGACCCATCCGTCTTCAGAGGTTGTTGGTGGTGGAAATATGCTTGATGTTCGAGGGGTCTCAGGGGTATCAATTGAGGTACCAAAACGGAAGTCTTCACTTCTGGCTCTCCAATTGGAGCACCATACCGATGGCTCGGTATGGAAGAACAAGGGGACRATTATAGTAGAGTATCTAGGCTCTTTGGCCGGTGCTAACCAGGTRCAGAAGACCTTGATTGTGTGAATGCCTCTGCTGCTCTGGTTAGGGGTGTCTTAGGGGAATGATCCAAGTTGGCGCGTATGTGCCTACCAACGCTATCGCTACAGTTACTAGTACTCGTTGAGCATGTTGTACAATGTAAAGTTGAAGAATTAGTCCGCCGCTCTGTTTAKCCAGGTATCACTATGGAGTCACTGATTGTCGCTGGGACGGTACTGATGTCACAGCGTCATCGCGTCATCAGGATTCAGGATGCACGCTGAAGTGAAATCTGACTGCGACTCACAAGTAAACGTGGACCTGTGTCTTCTTGAGTCTATCAGAGTGCTTGGCTGGTGTGCAGTCGAGGCTATGAGCTTGATCAGGTCAATCCTCCTACGAATGGCTAGATAACCACTCACACATTCACACTGACTGGCGATATGAGAGGCGTCGCATCCACAGTCTCCCCTCTTGGAGTGATTTGTGTAGGTCGGGGAAAGAACTCTTTCAGAAGAAAATGTATCCTTCGGATAACCACGTAGGCGACGCAGGAGAAGAAAGCAATAGCGAGTTCCATGTCAGTGCTCATGATGGCAAAGGGTCGGGCTCGAGAAAGGTGTCTATGTCAAGAACCTGATGCTTAGGATGTGGGCTTGMGGCTTTATATATACACTCTACCCCAAGTCGTAGATCCCTGTCAACGAGCACTCGTGTCATCATAGCGGATTTAGGACCGATTCCTCTTCCTTGACGCGCAGTCAATCGACAACACACGGAGTATAATGTTATATGGCATCATCAGTTGGCACTAGTCTACGACCTTGTTCGCCACCATAGAGTTATYACCTGGTTATTACTCCGAGTTAGGATCATAACTGAGTACATCTCCAATAATTGRAGGAACGACTACGAGAGACGATCGGGGTCGAGGTATACAGCTTGGAGGGCGTCACCTTCAGTGCGGAGTTAGACAACTGCGCATCGTATATTTGAGGGGCCACTAACTTGGTTGTGCTGCGAAGCTTCACTACGACAGACGACGCGAGCGGCGGCAGGACTAATGGGCGTATGTAGTAGGAGTGATGAAATCCCCGGTGACCGAATTATAAAGTTGCGAAGAATGACGGCAGGGAGAAGGTGATGATGGTGGATGATGTGCATCCTCTGACTGTCAACATGAATGTAGAGCGGTAGTCCCTGGGTATTAGCTACATAAAGCATAGAAAAAAGGATACAGGATACATGAGNCTTAGGTGAGCAAGAAAGGTGAGAAAGCAGCGACACAGCGAACAAGAGATTAGAAGCGATAAATAAAGTTAAGTAAAAGAGAAATGTATGAAGGGTCAACAGATATCAATGACGGATGCGTTTCTTTATACGCAACTCTTCTTCATGAGGTGGCATGTCCGAGTCCTGCGCGAGCATATCGTCATCGTTGGGAAGGTCGCTGGGAGCGCGTTCGTCATCATCCGAGAGCTCAGTTCTGGGTCGCTTGCGAGAGGCTGGGGTGGAAAAGCCATTAGCAGTAGGAGGAGGTGCACTGGAATCTCGTTCAGGTGAAGGATCTCGTTCTACGGGAGGCGGATTCGGGCGTGTAAGTGGACGAGGGCGTGGGCGTGGTCTCGCTTTTGGTGTGGTTGGATCAGCTTGGTCGTCACCATTTTGTTCTCGTGGTTCTTCTTCATTGGGTGGGGGATGGTTGGGCACGTCAACGTCACTCAACATGTGGGTGTCGTCGTTCGGSMTCTCTACACCRCTCTCGGCTTCATCACTCGTAGCAGTTTCTTTGCCTTTATCAGCATTCTTTCTCTTACCCTTGGGACCTGACATTACGTTRAACACATTTCATGATTCAGCGAGCGWGATTGAACRTACCTTTGTCTTTCGACATGGCRGTGGATAATCGTTTCTCGTAGGCTCGYAGAGGCTCCCAAATGCGGGAYGTTGGAGACGGCTCAAGCTTGGCGTGAGCGACAGCTTGGTCTAAGTGAGCTTTACTGCAAAGAGGCTTCGTTCAGAGGGGCGTGGAAGGTAGGTATCGGGAGGGACCTACATGCGCAGTGCATCTCTGTTTTGGACARCCCCAACGAGAGGAAGCAAGACTCGAAAGAAGGYAATTGCCAACCGATGGGTACTCTTCTTCCCACYGCTTGCTAGGCTGGCGATTTTCTTCGTGATCCACGACAGGAGCGYGGTGTGGACTTGGACAACATATTGGGCRTCAAGTCTTCGGATGATCGCYAGYTGACTTCCGCGAATCATRAAGCAAGGAAGCAAMGCCTTGGATAATGCRACYGCATGGGTTTCATCCGGGACGACRCCTTCCAGTACAAGATTGAATGCCTGATGAAATAGMGATGGTCAGAAGGTTCGAGAAGTGAGGAACAGAAGTGATCACTGACGTCCTGAAGAGCTTGTATTATGACGGCGGCAACGAGMCCTCCGTTATCATTAGCCATGCCTTCTTCACGCAGCACATCGACTATGGTTCGTAAGCAGATATCGAAAGAAGGACCAAGGCGGCCATAATGCGCCAACAGTGTGGAACCATGACGAATGTCGATGGCGCCTGCGCGGATAGCACGGAGGAAGGTTGACATAACATCGATGAAAGTGTATTCCTCTTCGAGCCGAGTGCGAGAGTTTATAGGGTCTCTGTCGCCATTAGCCTTTGAYTTCTGCTTCGAGGCCTGCTTTTCTTGRCCGTCGTCACTGCCACTATTCTCGGACWGACTGTCAGGATCGTCTCGTGTGAYGTGCTCCGTGAACARCTCRGCATAYCGTTCAATTTCGGCTTGRACRAATCCTGCACATCGRTACTGRACCTCATCRTCRAGYGTCAGCGGTAGAGACGCYGTAGGYAGTGGCARKCCTTCCGCATCGACRGTCTGAGYGGACGAAAAGAGCACATGCAGGTTGAGRAGATGTTGGAACGCTTCACGCTTCACCTCTTCGATGGTGTTGGACTGTGTACCAATAGCGTATTCCACAAGCTTCTCAAGGAGAGAGTCCCTGTGCGACACAAGCTGGTCTTTGTGCTTGATTTCCTCGGGAGAAGGRTCTTCACTCGTSGATAATTCTTTCGAGCACCATATGATGTGGAAGGTAAGGAAACGAAGAGATTGTTTGACCATCTGMCATGGTCTTGATCAGGAATGCTTCATAGAAGAAACGTGAAACCTTTACCGTTTCTTCCTCCTTGTATCCAAGCCGTCCGCGTTCCGACAGAGCACTAAGTATGTCCCARGCGCTTGACTGTTTTCCGCCTTCATCTTCCTCCGTCCATGCYGTCAAGTCTCGGCTGCCATACAAGACCGCGAGTCGCGTGCAAAGCGCGCCTAGGGACAAAATTTCGTCCTCRGAGAACGTTGCAACTTCGATTTCCTCTTTCCCGGCGACAGTATTTCGAAGTACCAGGGATAACTCATCYTCTAACTCCAATATCTTCGTGCTATTGGTGTTRGACAGACTGGTAGCGGCTAGGAAAGTGTGTATGGTGGAAACAGCATGATTTAGGACGGGGAGGGAAGAATGTGATAGGAATTGCTTCGTGACATCATCCCACAGATTGGCGTAAGCCTAGAATGCACAAAAAGATGAGTTTGAAGCTAAATGCAGGARAAAGGGCGCCGTACATTGATCATTCTCATCTCTAGATACAGGTCCAGATTCATTAGTTGCGGGATCAACAAGACGACTGCTATCCGCTTAGCGTCTGTCTGATGCTTGATGAAGAGACGAGGGAGGCCTTTAATCAGCGCGCGAGTAATGTCGTTGCCGGTAGTTTCTTCTTCACCCTAAGCAAGAATCAATCAGATAATGCTGATGTCCCCAAGCAATTAGCAAGCGTACCTTCTTCCYGCCCGCCGCTACTGCCTTGGCTCGCTTCAACGCAGCCACCAATACTTCCAAAAGGATACCTTCCTCATTGTCATCCAGTCTCCATGCATCATCAACGGAGGAGTCTGAGACGTCTGACGTTCCGTTCGCCCTTTTCGTTCGCCCCCGAGAGGTCGGTGGCGCGTCATCATCGCCCGACGCAGAATGATCAAGGAGCAGTATGTCCAACAACCCGGCCCAATCACTAATCGGCTCTAATTCATCCCACAGAGCCTCAATAGCTAGGCCGATACGACCATTAGGATCGACCGAAGCGAGGACAGGCAACTCTTTGCGATTCCGGGAATGCGACGCATCACCGGAGTCTTCGTCCTCATCTTCCAGGTTTCCGGGAACTTTGTCAATGATACCACCCCATTTTACCAAAAGCGCGGCGAGAGCCTTGATGCCAGCGCGCGTCTGATCAATTTGGCTGGGCTTATTTCGGCCCACCAGGCGCTCTTCCGCAGCTTCATTCCAAATCCCCTTCACGAATCCGCTAACAGCCTTCCGGATTTTCGGTTCTTGATCATAGAGGAGGAGACAGAGTTTCTCTCGTTCATCGTCTTCCAAAAGGGAATTTTCGTCCATCAATTCAAGTACGCGTATGACAGCGACTCGAACCGAAAGTTCAGTGTCGGTGGTGGCCATTTCTATCAATCGTGGTTTGAACCGTTCGGTGAAGTGATTCAGTGAACCTATGTAGTCCGCTTGCTCATAGACACCGACCAGCGCGCGAACGGCCTCTAGTCGAACCGGCGTTGTTGAATCAGACAAAACCCATCCAACGTAACGAAGGTAGGAGCCGTCCAAAAAGTGACTAGGATACTTCTTAAACCATTGACCAATGGCGTGTACACATTCAGAGCGGATGTTGGGGTCGAGATCACGATAGCGATGAACGAAGACACTATCCAGAGTTCAGAAATGAGAGCAATTCGGAGGAAGATTACGCACCCGTCGACAAACTCCTTGAGAAATTCAGCCACTTTTGCCCTTCGTTCTCTGACCTCAGCAGCCTTTCCCTCAAGTTGCTTGTCTTTGGCACCAGTGCCCTTGTTGTTGGCTTTACGCTTCTTCTCTCCCTCTCTCTGTCTTCCAATGACCTCAGCTTCCTTTTCCACTTTGGCAGCAACGTCACATAATGCAGTTTCCACTTCCAGAGCCACTACTGTTGCTGTATGTCTGAAGCTCCGAATTTGCGAAGAAGACATGGCGACGACCCACGTCTGAAGCGTGGCCATGAGGTCTGTGGTATACAGGTGACCCAAGGCAGCCGACATTGAGATCAAACGTTCGAGGAACTCGCTCAGAGATTTCCTGAACTTCTTGAAAATCGGCAGTTTGGATGTAAGGGGATAAACAGGCGAATCATCCTAGGTCAAACAAGTGAGTGTGATGGACAGCCGAAGAGATGGAAGGCCCAAGGCGTACCTGCTTCAGGAGCTCAGTAAAATTGTCCNAACGCGTCAACAACGCCATCATAATCGAGAACTTCATCTGCATCCACCGAATCATTGCAACCGCACGCCCGCAGAATCAGGTTGATTAGTTCAGCCTGAGCTGCACCAGGGGTTTCTGTCATGGTCTGTAAAAGATCCTCTGCTGTCGCTTGCAAAGCAGCCGAAGGATTCATTATAGCATCTAATGAAATGACTGTCAAAACGCAGAATACGGAAGGAGATGCGATTTGCGCACTAAATAAGGGATTGTCGTCCGAGATTTTTGAGTCTTTGGCGACCTCTGCAGCATCGAAAACACCTGTTCCTCCCTTGGGCTTCTTCCCTCGACGCGCCGTAGGTCTGTCCGTTTTCGTAGTAGTAGGTTTCGCAGTTCGTGGCTTCTTCGCTGGAGGTGGGCCCTTGGGCTTTGTAGGTGATTTGGTCTTACTTCGACGAGCCTTAGGTTTCTTCTTAAGTTCTGGCTCGTCATCTTCGTCGTCCCCCTCTTCATCAGAGTCGCGAATATCCATCTCGTCGCGTTCGTCGTGCGCATCGTCCTCGGTGTCGCTTTGGTCCCGACGACGCTTGCCCTTGCTCAGGGAACTATCGACTAAACGAGTACGTGAGGACAAGTGAGATGAGAGCACCAGCCAAACTGACTTGAACTGAATGGCTGCGCTTTCTTGCGCTCTCGCTGCGAGCGTCGCGGTGCTGGCGAGTCCTCAGCCATAGGAGTTGGTGGCGCGTCGCGTCGAGGATGTGACTTGGCTTAAGCGCCTAAAGCCGAGCCTTGGCACGCGCCCGGTCAGATGTGTGTCCTTATTTGTCACGAGCATCTCTTCACCATTTGCCTCCCTCCATAGAAATCTACTCGGAGGCATTTGAATCATCGACGTACAACGAGAAATAACTCACAACTATGTAATTATAGAGAGTTCTCTCGTCTGCGTAACTATCAAATGCATCCCACAATGTTCTTTCACGTCTTTGCGAAACAACAAATATCTCCTTCAATTTTGATCTTCGTTTTGTCTGCAATCGCTACAGCGAAACTATTGGTGCTTTAAGTCACTAAGCAGACCGCTCAACCATTTTCGATCGATATCACGGTACATTTTTACCGTCGTCTAGCTCGCTTACTTTGCAGATCGAATGCAGAGGCTCATTTGGTGTTTGGTCAATACAACCTCGGTGTAACCCCTCCATATTGCATAGTACGATCATCAATAAACCGACGGTTTGCCCCGACTCCAGCGTCCACAACTACCAAAGAGTTGATACATGGCCTTGGGTGGTACTACGACGTGCCCAATTATCACGCCTGTCAGCGAGACAATTGCGCAGCGTTTCGCGTAGTATCTGCGACATCTGACCCTCAAAACCCTCGGAATTCCCTTGTGCTATCCCCTAATTCATCAAATCCTTGAGGTGTGCATACTCACACATCGTTCCTGGCTGTAAATGATGTGATGCTTCGCGTGCGCTTATTTAAATGTCACCACTTGTCAATAGAAGCTCTCCATCAGCCACCCAAGGTCTACGAATATGGCGCACGAAGGTACCTATATAACTGCGATATCTGAATCATCATTCAAGTAAATTTTAACCATGTTTTACTTCCTTCAGCCACCCATAGCCACCGACAATTTTGGGGTAAACGCAACACGGCGAGTTAATCCACCTCAAGCTGGGTATCCGGAACACCCACAGAATATGGCTGAGCAATTCCGAACAAGCTATGCCGGTGATGAATCAATGAACCCGGATGTTGGTTCCGTTGACTGTGTCCTTTGATTCTGGTTCATTGAGACAGTGGTTCCTGTCCTAAGTGGGGCAATAATTGACTGGTGATGGTCTGTCTGCCTCTGTGACCTAACTAACACACTCCGTACCTCAGTGAAGGTGAAACCGGCGTGGGCCCGGCACGGTCAGGAACACCTGGACGCACACCCCGCAAAGGAGCAGGACTTGTAAGTGCGCTACACTTGTTGGTAGTCCAAGGCACTTGATGGGCATGCCATGCCTCTACGCAAGCTCACCCCTGATCCAAGGATTCCAATCATTCCGGCTTGAGTGTGACTTGCACTGGAGTCCTTGACTCGGCGGATTGACATGGTTCCCCTCCAAAGTGCCCAAAGTGGGAAGCGATCGTTGATTTATAAACTAGCGCCCGTAACAATTGTCCGACCCCCTCGGTCCTCTCGAGTTGTTATGATCATACCAGGATCATACCTGTCAAATCTCATGCAGTACATACTACGACTGTTGACCGGAGACCAATCTTTCATTCCGTTTCTCTGATAAGTCAAAAAAATGGTACGCGTTGAATCACGGTCGTACTCCAGACTAATCGGTCTGTTGACAGAACATATTATCGCCAATTTCAATACATTGAACAGCCTTTCGCGATGGTCAACGGTCCCAATTTTGACTTACAGAAATATTAGTGTTTTGACGTGTTCAAGTTGGAAAGACTCAGGCTTGGAGCCCCTGCCAAAAATCGAGTTCCAGACACCGCATTTGGACGACCGAGGAGGACCCTCGCCTACGCGTTGCAAGTTTGAACATTTTTGCTCATTCTTACTCCGAGATAGGCGTAAATGTATACATCGCTCGGAAACACTCAATGGAGCTCCGTGCTATATAACAAGTGGATATCCTCAGTCGAAGTCCTCCAACAAGCCCCGCCTCTCGTCCTCTCATACCTGTCCCTCTTCAGCCTTGTCAAAAAAGCCAGCAAAATGTCTTACTCCGAAGCTGCTCGCGCTCTAAACAGCTCTGAAATGCACGTCGACATAAACGACGCGTCGCAAAAGCTCTCCAAGTCCATTGTCAGGATGCTTCACGAATTTGACACCATATCTGCCCACTTGCACACAATCGACATGCAAGGCCTAACACAACCCATGCTCCCTCATTGGACCGCCTTGCGCAATGTTCGTGCTCTAACGCGGTTAGCACCCTCCCATATGCTCAATCTGCTTTGCTGTAGAATTTCCGCGAACTCGTTTGGCAATTGCGTACCAACGCTGGAGTCATCTCCGGCCGCCTCTCCAGTAAGCCCCGTTGACGTGCATGCATCTGTGACTCGGAACTGACGCGACCGGGGTAGTGTTTTGTGGGCATGTGCTACCATCCATGCTGCGCAGCCACAACGGTGGGTCTCGTCGGGCATTGGAAGAAAAGATGCAAGTTCTACAGTCGTTCGTCGGCGTAAGGATTTTGCGTTACCTTATTGGTCTCCTTCGTCACTCATGATCTTACCTCAGGTTTCGACCGATCAAGCGACAATGACTCGCTCATTGACTGAGAGTGTGATGAATCTCAACGCAAATCTTAATGCGTTCCATGGAAACTTTGCTAAATTTACGGCGAGTCGCATGACCTCCGGTCAGAGCGAGCTTCGTGATGTTGCCCAAAAAGTTGGTGAGCTGGAGGCTATGGTCGGACAGTAAGTAATCAGCTGTTACGCGTCTACCTGGCATTGACAATGACTTCCCAGTTTCTACCAATGTGTAAGATGCAATCAAATTGGTAACATGCCTGCGCATGGCTAAAATCTTTGAAACAGGTCGGTCGCCTCCTCGGTGCCGAGGCCACTTTCCTTGTTTTTGTCACCTCCAGGATGATCATGTCTTCGGGCAGATCTGGGAAAACAAAAATGTCACGTCACAGAACGGTATGCTTACAAGTACTGCCCCGCCCCATCAATTGTTTTGACTAAATGACACCCAGACATTGACTAGTGCCGAAACGACCGCCGCCAGCAGGGCATATGAGCAAGTCGACCGTTAGTTTCCTTTTATTCCGAGCCTGACAACCATTTCTAATCCCGTGCGAATAGGCATCCAAAGTGAATTGACCCACGCCGATTACGCGTCTCAACTCCAGCACCGCAAAACAGATACTGTGACAACCTCCAGAGCTGCATTATCCACGTTGGTCAGCGACCAGATGATTCTCACACAAGCTATTCTCGGATTGTCGCTAGCCATATGGGCTCGACTCCAGACAGACTGCCGGGATATTTTGGCCTGGTTGCAGGGTACCACTCCTGTGAGTGTGTTTGGAAACACCATGTCCATTACCATCGTGACTGATTGCTTATTCCACTCCAGGAATTGCCGGCTGCTTTAAGTGTCTTCAACGATGGAAATCGTACGGTATACCTGCCCTTGATGAAACTTCTTGATACATTCGTGGCTGGCATCGATCCAAACGTATTCGGACACAACCATCACTGAGTCCATCGGATTCCGCCGTGATGGTCGTCGTAATTATAGCTTATCTTCCTTAATTCTGTCTCCGTAGTTAGTAGCGTCTCTTAGGTACCTTAATCCACGTATAATCATTCAACCGACACATTGCCCTCTTCGACGAACTTGTATCGCAGGGCCGCTTCAGACTGACTGCGGGCTTGACGGCTTGATATGATCTGCACAATGTGCTAAACCCGAGATATTCAAGCACATTGAAGTAACCTACTCGCGTGCGATGATGTTGGAGCGGCCCTCACCAGAGGTGCTGTGCACTGCGATCTGCCAACCAATTTGTCGCAGTATCTTCAATTGGCATGACGGAGTATGCTTGGCTGATCTTAACGTTGAAGCATCCGGAATGGCCAACTCGCGTTGGTAACTGAACGTCGATGGAACGTCGCTGATCCCGGAAATACCGCGAGGACCCTGATGTTAGGATCTGCGGAAGTTGCCAAATACGGACCCATTTGGATTTGTCGAGATGATGTCTTACAATCACCTCATCATCCACTGCCACGGCTCCTGCCAGCGATGAGATATTTTTCGACGCGGGGAGGAGCGGAATCCCTCTCATTCGAAGAGGTCAATCTTGTTCAACCCACAAGAAACTTACAGACCAATGATATTGCCCTCGACAGGTCTGTTTTGACTGGATTAGCACCGAACGGTGGCCTGTATATCCCAGAGGATATCCCCCAGCTCCCGGACAACTGGCAAACTGATTGGAAGTCATACTCCTTCCAAGAACTTTCCGTCGCAATCCTTTCCCTATTCATCTCGCCGACCGAACTATCTAGGGACGAGCTGCGATCTCTTGTCGAAAAGTCTTATGCTACTTTTCGTCATCCTGATGTGACGCCCTTGAAAAAGCTTAACGACAAGAAGTTCATCTTGGAGCTCTTTCACGGACCCACATTTGCATTCAAAGATGTCGCGCTACAGCTTCTAGGCAACCTCTTTGAATTCTTCTTGCTCCGAAGGAATGCCCGGAAAGAGCCAAACGTCAAGACTGAAAGGCTAACTGTTGTTGGCGCTACAAGCGGTGATACTGGGAGGTAAGCAATGATGGGCCTCATTGTTGACATCGCCTCAACATGGTCTTCTAGTGCCGCGATTTACGGCCTCCGTAATAAAGCTAACATTTCCATCTTCATCCTACACCCGAAGGGTCGAGTTTCACCCATCCAAGAGGCTCAAATGACAACTGTCACTGATCCGAATGTATTCAACATTGCCGTGAAAGGGACCTTCGACGATTGCCAGGTACTTCTCCTGTTCCATTCCTTCACTTTTGACGACATTTGTTATCACAGGATATCGTGAAAGCATTATTCAGCGACAGAGAGTTCAACGACACCTATCACCTTGGCGCCGTTAACTCCATTAACTGGGCGCGCATCTTAGCCCAAACGGTCTATTATTTCCTCGCCTACTTCCACATACACAGTCAACTCCCCGAGTCCGACTTTGAAATACAGTATGTCGTGCCTACCGGTAACTTCGGGGACATACTGGCGGGATACTACGCGAAACGGATGGGCCTCCCGATGGGAAAGCTTGTTGTCGCCACAAACGCTAACGATATCCTTGCGCGCTTTTGGAAGAGCGGAAAATACGAAAAGGTCGATCCGGCCTTTCTGGACGTCACAGGTCCAGCTGAGCCCACCCTTGGTGCATCCGATGGTAAACAAGCGGCTGGAACGGTCAAGGAGACCTGCAGCCCGGCTATGGATATCCTGGTTTCAAGCAATTTCGAGCGGCTACTCTGGTACTTGGCTTACGAGAATGCCCTTGGCGAAACCGATTTAGACCGCAGGCGCGCGGCCTGTGCCACATTGAACGGTTGGATGTCCAAAGTGAAACAAGATGGTTCCGTCGAGGTACCGACTGAAGTACTCACCTCTGCTCGGCGCGACTTCCTCGCTGAGAAAGTGTCAGATGAATTGGTAAGTCCCCAATACGTCACCACAAGCCCGCATTCTCANTGTTTTTGTTTTTGCTTGACAGACTCTTAGCACCATCAAGTCATACTTCGAAGGTAGTCCCTCTTACGTTGCAGACCCACACACAGCCGTTGGGCTAGCTGCCGCTGAGATAGTGGCTCCCACCAAGTACGTTCGCACCGTCTTCCGCGGTCTTGCTATTGTATTCACGGAGATCCAGCTCTTCCAGCACAAAGCAGATCGTCCTCTCAACAGCCCACCCCGCCAAATTCTCTGAAGCCGTCTCGCGTGCTCTCGACGGGTCATCCCACTTCGACTTCGACCGTGACGTCCTTCCCAACGAATTTCACGGCCTTCTCTCAAAAGAGAAGCGAGTAATCGACGTGGAACAACCCAACATCGATTTGGTCAAAGCTGTTATCGAAAAGTACACACCACTCCACGATTCTGTACTCCTGAACGGGAGTGGGAATAGTGTCTAATCTTCCAAAACATTTCGGCTGTCCTAAAAATGGCTTCTGGGCTGAGCGCTGAACCGCTAACAATGCTCACAACGATAAATTACTTGTGTTGATAGATGGGTAGATAAAAGGGCAGTTGGTGTAATCAACGGCGTATAACTGTATCATCACCTAGTGGCTCCTAGTGGGCTATGGCCTCAGAATATCTGAGGAATTTGGTGCCTCGGCAACCTTGAGTGAACCGAGATCTACCATCTCAAACCGTATCTGTACTATGCTCACAATCTCGGGAGTCTTGGTCCACTTTAGCAGCCCCCCGAGGTACGGGACGATGACTCAATTGTCATCGGTGACTGTACGCGCTGACGACAATATATTCCGCCGTAACCTCGGGCTACGTGCGATACATAACCTGGAAGTAGCGTTTGTCCGCTATACTTGGAACTCGGTTCAACACGGCTCAAGGTTTAGGAATCAGTACTCAGTAAGTATACGCCGACCGTAAGAGACATCACCATATCAGAACACCCGCATCTCACTCAACCCGGGTCCAAATGAAGCATTTATCCGAATTTTTTTGAAAAACTAAAAACGACTAACACACCACACATCCATCGACAAAACAGGGTAGGTGTATGGCATGTAGGCTAGGGGAGATGCAGGGAGAATGGTACAATAGCACGCTTGCAAGCAAAGCATGATAATAATAAGCCAAAAGAGGGAGAAGGTAAAAGAACTAAGAATGGACATACTGTTAAATAGCAAAGATGCAGGATGGGAACGCAGGTAAATGTAAATGTAAGTTTGATGATGATGGGTGACGGGTGAGGATGAGGATGAGGGTGAGGCGAAGGTGAGGGTGAGGACGGTGAGTGAGATTCAGAATGAGGGGGCCGGATGAGGGAGGGTGATGGTGAAGGGTGCGAGTGGTGKGGGGGGGGGGGGGTGAAGAGGAGAGTGCGAAAGGACTCAGCAGTAATAGTCGAGGAGGACGATATGTAATGTTCTTATAAACAAAGAAATATAACGACCGTAAGATGCCATAGCATGGATGAGCAAAAATCAATGAAAGAAAAAAAAAGCTNAAAAAATGAACGAGGACAAATGCTACACCGGAGGTAATGCAATGTCTAGGATTTGGAGGCTCCAGATGATAGAGTGCTTTAAGTTACACCGAAGGAAAACAAAGGGACTGTGTCGGGGCACTGGGAATGCCAAGAGGGAGATGCGAACAAAGACGACAATGATGTTCAGAGTGCGTGGAGGGAGGTTGGTCTATGAAGCCCTCGCGNCTCCCCCCACTCTCCCTCTCCAAAATCTGCGATATCGAAGGCGGTCTTCCCGTCTTCAAATTTGCCGCATACGCCGCTGCAGGCGTCAACGCAGGCTGTCTCTTCACAACAGGCTTCGGTGTCGAAAGCACCTGCTGATGATGTGATTGCAGTATCGCCGGTAACACCGACTGACGCGTCGACGATGGCGTCTCAGGGATCGAGGAGAGACTCGATGAAATCGTGCTCGGTGCGATTGAACTCGCGGGTAAGAGTGAGGAAGAAGTGGAGGTGGTGGATGCCATAGAGAACGTGGACGCCGTAGATGCTCGCTTGTTCGCTGAGAGGAGGGCAGGGCTGATCCAGCCAGTCGTTGGTGTAGTCGAACTTGGCTGTGGTGATGCACCAGGACTAGACGAAGACTTCGAGCTAGGTATGCATCGCGTAGACGTAGACCGAACAGCGATAGGTCGAGGAGCAGCAGGCGCAGTGGTTTTGTTCCGCCTGAGCGAGGGAGGAAGCATCGGGATACTAGACGGCCCATCCACCTCTGAATCACTCGTCATGACACCACCTCTCCCTGTGTCACTCTGCGTCCCACTGACAATCGTCACCCGTCTCCTCGTCGGCATCTTCTCCGTATCCGAGAACGACGTATTCGACGGCGTGGCCAAAGGACTAGACCGCGCAGACGACGTTCGAGGAGAACCAGCTCTCGGTGACGCAGCACCAAACGGCGCACCCCCTCCCCGATGAACGAGATACTTCAATCCCTTAATCTCATCATCCTTCCTAATCGACTCCCTCTCCAACGCCTCGATCTTCTCCTTCATCTCATTCCTCTCATGTTCATGCGTCTCCACAATCCTCTGGACATACGTCTTCAGCGAGAGCACGACCTGCTTCAACTGATCAGGCGTCGCATGGCTAATATCATCAATATCCGAGCGGTCCCAATCAGACCGTTCCCAATCGCTCTTTTCCGAGTCGGTTGCCATGTAGTCATGTTTAAGCGATTTGAGATACGGTGAGGCCGGAGATGAATATGATGATGGTGGGGGTTTGGATGCTGGGGGAATGGGGGATGATGTAACTGAAGGCGTGGAAGGTGTTGATGATGCGATGAGTGGGGGGACAGCAGGGATCGTATGTGAGCGTATTCGACGCGAGAGAAAGCCCCCGGATTGGCCTGATGAGATGGATGAGATGGAGGATACGGATTTACGTGAAGGGGCGCTTGTGGATGTAGGGACGCTGGGTAGTGCGATGTTTGGCGGTGGTGTTGGGGCTGCTGATGGTGGTGGAGATGGCAGGGGAGATCCCGTCGAAGTTGGAGGCGAAGGCAGGGGAATCGTCGGTGGTGCAGCACTGGGACTCGGACGACTACCAGAAGCCGATCGAGCTCGGCCAACACGTGAAGTCGCCGATACCGCTCCCTTCTCGGAGGATTGTGTCGAAAGACGGGATAGCGTCCGGCGTCTCTCTAGTACAGGCGAAGAAGGCTGAGGCTGAGGCAACGGCCGCTCTTTGTCAATGACCGAATCTTCAGAAAATCTCAGTTCCGACAAGAGATTTTTCCCATCTGCAGAGTCCGTCTTCTGATGTGTTTGCGCTCCCGTGCTTTTGACGGAGGACCTGCTTCCTGGCCTGACAGGCGTGTCTTCCAGGTCACCAGTTTGGTCATAGTCTTCAATCAAGGCGTTTACGAGGGCGTTCAGAGGTGGTGTTGGTGGTGTCGGAAACCGGGTGCCCGAGTTGGTCGACTGGCTCGAATCCCTACTGTTCGAATTCTGGTCGTCGCTATCTCGATTCGGGGGCGTCGAGCTCGACGAAGATCCTGAAACCCGGACTTGAGACGCTGAATCTACGGTCTTGCGTCGGGGACGCGTGAAAAGGTCTGCGTATATGGAAAGGTCGTCTGGGGGTGATAAGGTTACAGTGAAAGTGGGCTGCTGGCTGTCTCTCTGTGATTGTGATGGCCTCGGCGTCGTCGACCGCTGGCCGGTCTCGCTCGCGCCGGAGGACGTCGACTCGAACGACCGGCCGCGCGCCGAGACTTTTGGCG